>NW_021027920.1:430715-443896 GCF_004153795.1 Camellia sinensis
ATGAAGATTAGCAGACAGCCTATCCGTTAATGCAGTTACACAGTTTATGGGATCCTGGATGCTGATTACTTTAGGGCAAAGGGCGACTACATGACCTTTATTCAAAACTCACCTCATGCCATCTCTAACAAACACTTTGCGGCGGCGAAGGGGTGAGGGCTCTAGAGGCGACTAGGTCGACCACGGCTCGTGCTAGGGGGTTCTCCCTACGGAGCAGAGCACCTATTGGCCAAAGTTTTCCTACCGCACTGCCATGCTGGCGGCATACTGGGGCGGCTTACCAGATCCCGATTGAGCCTATAGCGGCTGGTCACGAGCTTGTCGGAGTTCAGGGTTCGTCTCAGGAATGGACCATACTATATGATTTACACCCCACATTTCATTTCAGATATCCAAATGCATTTGCAGGCATCCATAAAGTACACGAGGAGTGCTCTCAAGCTGATAACCTCCTTGATGGGCATAGTACAGAGGGAGACATTACTTGGTCTCCACGGCATCCTGGTAATTTCCTTCAGTTTTGCACTTCATGTTCTCAAATTTCTACTGATACACTAACATTTCAAATGTAGTCTTTCCTAAACTGTACTGATACACTGCATTGGCACACTACATTCATACACTGCACTCATATTATATCTGACTTCTGCATACTGCTTATTCTGCATACCATGCTTGTATTTGATACACAGACTGTAACTGATATGTTGATAACTATCTTTTTCAAATCCCATTTATACCGATGGCTCCAGCGGCAACGGCGGCAGCAACACCATCACCAATAGTACCCCCTCCAGCAGTAAGGAGGAGAGAGAGGAATAGGGGCACCCGAGGCCAGAGTAGTCCTCCAGAGCCCATCTTGAGCGATGACGATACTGAGACTAATGACTCTGAGGACGCAGCGAGTCAGCATTCTGAGTCATCTGAGAGTGGAGACGATGATACTGGCTCGGGTTCCGAGAGCGGAGGTAATGATGCCGAGGTGGGTTTTGGGGCAGAGAGCGGAGATGATGCCAGCTCTAGTTCTGGCTTAGAGACAGATTTAGACAGCGGCACTGATAGAGATAGTGCCCCAGAGTCCTCTCCTCCGAGGAAGAGGACGAAGAGGGCCTCTCGGGCCTGAAGCGACTGGCGCTGATTTTTTTGTACTTTTGCTTAGTTTCTTTGTTTGGTAGCATTAGCAGATGTATAGCTTTAGATAGGTATTTTGCTTTGAAATTTGTACTCCTCTTTTGTAAAAATCATGATTAGAATAAAACTTACAGTTTTTATAAAACAAAGTGTTGTTATTTTTGCATCATGAGCACCATATTTGCATGAAATGGACATGAGATTGAATTGGCCAAGAGCGCTAGATTGAAATAATGTTCTTAATCGTGTAATGAACCAACCAACAAACGAAATAAAAAATACAACATCACACTCGATAAACAAAGTAAAAAATAACTCAAGTACAAATAAACAAACTTGATAAAACCAAAAGGACTCAAAACAAGACCTTGAAACACTCAAAGATCAAGACAAAAACACACGCTTTTAGCGACTACTCAGCACATAGAGAGTGGCTTGCTGGCCATAGAGAGTGGCTTGCCGGCCACCTGTCAGCCATCAAAGGTGAGAATTGCCAGATTGCTGACAGCTGGCTTTCACTCACAGCCTTATCTTCTACAAAAGGTCCAGCTTTTGTGAATTTTTCTCCAGAACTTCATTTCAGCTGCAATTTCTTCCACAAATGGAGCCATTTTTTGCTGAAAAGCTCTCAGATTGGATAGCGACTTTAGACGGTATGGAAAAGGTAAATTTTTGGGGTTTCGGCATAAATCGATGAGCCAAAATTCATTTTTTTTTTCATTCCTTCATGTCGCGGCGTAATGTTGGGACCCGATTACACACGTCTTTAGCTTCAGGGGACAAGAGATATGCCCGACAATTAAAGAATTCAGGCATTAATGGAATCCCGACGCATGAGGAAATCATGCCTCAGCCCCATTTTGGCCACGCCCAAGCTTTGGGACGGATGTGTGGGCTTACTCTACACAAGGCCTCGATCTCTTGTACAACGGAGAGCTACACATTCCCTGTATGATTCCATCGATTTTCCGACATCGGTGACAGAGGCGACCTTCTCTGGCGAGGTTTTCGGCAATATGCCCTGTAGATACCCCATTTTTGACGCGACCTTAAGACTCAGACGTCATCAATTGAGCGCTCGGTGATGACGCATGTTTGTGCTCGTTCTGAGGTTACAGAGTCTCGGCTGAGAGCCTTGCCTCCGGACCTCGGGACTCTTTTGTGCTTTGCCTCGGTTTGCAAACCAAGTTCTGTTTTCTCTTCCCGAAGAGAGGGAGAGGTCTCGTAGACTATCTCTCAGTGGCTGTAGGCTACTTTTTCGTGGTCGTAGACCACTGTTCCCGTTTGGAGACCAGTTTCCAGTTTTCGGAGCCGTCGGCCGTGCGCCTTGGTTCAGGACCGCTTAACTTTCTCCGTTTGGCACAGTTTTTTAGAGAGATTGAACATTTTGAACCTTCGTTTTAGCTTCTTTGAGGAAGCTTGACCCTTTTGAACCTTTGTTTTAGCTACTTGAGGAAGCTTGAACCTTTTGAACCTTGTTTTAGCTTCTTGAGGAAGCTTGAATCTTTTGAACCCTTGTTTTAGCTTCTTGAGGAAGTTTGAACCTCTTGAACCTTTGCTCTAGCTTCTCTAAGAAGCTTGAACCTTTTGCTCTAGCTTTCCAAGAAGCTTGAACCCTCTTGTTTCTCTATAAGGAGGGCTCCCTCTCCTTTAGAGAGGTTGAAAAATTTGTCTAAGGCACAAGAGATATATCTTTCTCTATATCTCCATATTTTTGGGTTAAAAAGAGTGAGATTCTTGGCCCTTTTGCACACTACCTCACAACCACACACCTCACCATTCATCTAAGTTCTTGGAGGGTATTTTCAGAGGTTAAAGAGTTGGTTTTTGTCCAAAGAACCTGCTGGTTTTGCTGAGCTACAAGGGTAACTCATTTTAGCTCTTTATTCCTTTTTTGGACAAGGTTTTATTCTATCTTGCATGTTGTTTTGAGCTTAGTGTATAACTGATAAAAGTTCTGTTTTTTTCATGATTTTAATCTTTTTTTAAGATCACTTTTGTATTTGGTTTGTTTACCCATTCTTAGGCCTTGTTTGGCCTCATTTTTGTGCATTTTTTCTGGGCTTCGGGACACCTTATATTGGCCTTCTCACTACTGAAATCCAGAGGGATTTTAGTGGTGGGGATGGTGTTTTCAGGTCCTAAGAAGGAGAGGGTCATCCTCTCTCCATTGTTGTCTTGTTTACTAGCATATTTGGCCTATCAAAGGAGCATATGTTTATATCATTTGAAGGCCTATTTCAGACACTTTTTGGTGACTTTTGGGACCTACCTAACCTCTGTCCATGGCTGGTTTGGTCCATTTTTGTTTGCCTCTTGCATGTGTAGAGTAATCCCATTCATAGCTTATCAAAGGAGCATGTCATTCTTGCATGTATTGACCATGTTTTAGTAGATTTTTGGTCATATTTTGGCATGCCATGATTCTATTTTTGGCTAGTTTTGGTGGCCGCTCACATGCTTCGTAGGCTTGTAGTGTAAATCATGCTTACTAGCTCACATTACATGTTGTTTTGGCTCCTTATTCTAGCACCTTTTGGCCACTCTCCAAACATGTTTTGTTCATATTTTGGGCTGCCTTAGCTCTGTTTTTAGGCCTCTTGGTCGATTGGTGCTTGCCATGCATGGTTGTAGTGTAATAGCCTTGCTTACCTTTGAGTTTTGGGTTCCTTGCATGTGTTTCTTGAGGCATTTTAGTGTTTTGGCATCATTGAATATGATATTTTAGAGTTTAAGGTGTGTCATATTCTCATGTTCATCATGTCTTCAATGTGTTTGAGAGTTGTGCTTTAATACCCCATTTGTGAGCCATTGCATGAGCTTCATTTTTGTGCACTTCAAGGCATCATCTTAGTCCATTTTGCCACTGTTTGGGCCTGCATAGGGACTGTTTGGGGTTGGTTTGGTCATTCGAGCATCGCTTTGGCATACTCTAGTGTAATGTGCTTCACTAGTTTCGGTATTTGAGCCTTCTACATGCATTGTGTGAGTCGTTTGCATGATTCGGAACCATTTTGTATGTCATTTCAGAGCTGGAATATATGTCATTATATGCCATACTTCATCTTTTCAATGCACTAGGAGAGTTGCATCTTGTGCTATGAGTTAGAGCCTTGCACCTTGCATGTTTGCATGTGTTTTGTTACCTCATTTCCATCATGTTTGGCCACTGATTTTGGCATGCTTGAGAGCTACCCATGTTAGTGTAAGTCCATCTCACCATGTTGTTGCATGCTTGTTTCATTTTACATGTTGTTGCATGCTATACATGTTCACATGTTTAGGTTGTATGCCTATTGCCCTATTGCCTATTGCATGCTTGTTGTTGCTTTGTTAAGTTCATTATGCATGTATTACAGTGGTCTAAGTATACTTGCCTTTGCATGTTATTAAATGTTAGCCTATTGAACATGTTGTTGCATGTTCATCCATCTTGCATACTTGTTAAGTTACATGCTTGTTTGTATGCTTGTCTTTGCATATTGTTATATGCTAGTTGCCTTGTATAACATTGTTGCTTGCATGCTCATGTTGCATTAGTTTTCTTGCATGCTTAGGTGCATAGCATTGTGTGCGCATCCCTTGCCTCTTGAATCAATCATGATAGAGGTTGGGGCCCTTATGTGTTTTTGTGCATTTCATTTGATATCAAATTGCACACTTGACGCTTTTTAGCCATCATGCATTGAAATGCGTGATTGGTGGCTCGAGGGTCGAGAATCAAACCCCTTGAGTTTAGAGCATGATAGGGAGGGTGGTCGTGCATACATTGTCTGTAAATTCCTTGCCATGCACTGTCTGTCCTCTGCTGTAGCAAAAACAGAGTTCTGCAGGAACAGATGGCCGGTCGGCCCTCTTCAGTGCCAGCCGGTACCAAAGTCCAGCCGATGGCCCCACTTTTGGTCAGTGACCACTTCCTAATGGCCAAATGGTCCTATCTTTTGGCCGGTGACATCCCACAATGCTCAGGGAGTAATTCAGAGGCATCTCAAGGATTTTCACAGTTCTCAGAGGTGCAGAACAGTGCAAATAGAGGCAACATGTGGCATGGCAACGGGTTTCCCGAGCGAGGCGAATCGAGCATGCATGCATTTGACCCTCTTCCCGAGGAAACTTTACTGCTTTAATAGCTTAATTAATTTGTTAATTAATTAAGGTTTTGTAATATTTAATTAGCTAGAGTAGTTAATTATTTATTTGGTTTGTATTATTCTTTTGCCCCCTCCGAGAGAGGGCGAATTTTGTAATAAGAAGCGTGTGCGTGTGTGTGATGCATGTCTTCTAACCCCACGTCTTTCTCCCTTTTACTTACCTGCTTTCAATGGTTAGTCTTAGGGCACGTTTCAATTAGCATACTTATGATAGCATGTTTGCATACATTCATTCATATTGCACGCATCGGGCTCGGCGCATCATACTAACTGCATTGTATTTCAATTCCGAGTTGAATACGTGTATCAGTTGTTACATTTCATATGTCATTTTAGAATAGCCGAGCCTATCTTAGTTGCATTTTTGCATATGTTGCATTAGGCATTTCAGCATAGTTAAGATTCGTGCATTGATTACTAACTAGTTTTTGTTTTGGCTCGGAGTACACTCTGAGTGTTTAAGTCTTAGCATCTTGCATGTATGTAAGTGTTGCCATGAAAGCATGCTTGCCATGAGACTATTTGCTTAATTGATTTACCTATCTGAATGCCTGTGGGTGAAGTTTGGATTATCTAAATTGGAACAATTCATCGATTGCGAGTTTTAAGCCTACTTGAGAGTGGCAAAACACCATGTTTTCTAAAGCCCACTTGAGGATGGCAAAAATCGCATTTTAGCCTACTTGTAAGTAGCAAACCGCTTTCAAAAACAAACATGAGGTGTTTTGTTCCAACTTAGGTGATCTAGTCTATACTTGTATGTTGTGTGCATCACATAGTAATTCTAGGTTAATAATCGGAATAAGAGCACATGCATTTTCAAAAACTTGATATCATGGTTAGTAGAGGCCGATCATTGATCGGGCGAGCGGGGGTGCTCACGAGGTGACCTTCCCCAATCGTACCCAAGTTCCCGAACCGAGGCAACTTTGGTGATGACGGATACGTGGCCTTAGGCACGAGTCAGGGTTTCCTAAATTCCCTCAAAATAAAATATTTAGGTGGCGACTCTGTATCTGGCAAAGCAGTCCATGTTTGGTACTTTTTTCTAAAAATTAATTTTTCAAAACAATTTGCCGGATTTGGACTCTTAGATGATTCATCGGTCTTACATTGCATTCTGCGAGATTAGATACAGGACCGTGACATTGAGTCCAAACTGTAGTAAGCCCAATGAACAAAACGGGATTCCCTCCCGGGACGTTTGGGGACGTCTACAGTTTCTGGCGACTCCGCTGGGGATTTAGAGAGCTTGACTCGAACTCATGATACCTTATTTTGGTTACACTTATGTGTTTCTTTGCATTGCATTTGCATTGGTGCGCCTAGGATACCGTGTTTGCCATCTGCTATTCCTGAATGATTTACCGAAGGCTCGCTTCGAGAATCGTGCCATAAGGCTAACTGGTTATGGGCTCTGCCCCGATAGGAACACAAACCCCGGTTTACCGGGGCACCCTTTTTTTTTACCATTCGACCTAGTGCATATCGGAATCCGTAGTGACCATTCCAAACTAGGAAAGGTTGCTCACCCGATTATAGGTTGTTTGAAACCGCTACATGTGTAGTGAAACCCTAGCTCCTGATAAAATAGGACAGGGAAACCCTACCCCAACATAGGGGTGTTTTGGGCTCTCACTTGCTTGCTATGTGCTTTTAGAGTGCGTCTCTACAGGAACGCATATATCAGTTTACAAGTCTGAGTATCAAGCTTGAGAGCACCAATATTTGGGAATCGGTTTTACCTGAGGGTATCAGTTTACAGGCAGAATTTGGGGCAGAATTCAGTAGAGAGCACAGTCATTCATCTTTGCTCATATCTGTTTTGGTGAAATCAGGCTGAGATGTTGTCTATTTTTTTCTTTTGCAAGGTAGTCTCGGAACCATAGCTTCAGAAGGCTCCAATATCCCCCGGTACATTGGGCTTGTGCTAATAGACTTTGTCAGGTCAGAGATTCAGGTCAAGGGCAAATTAGTGTTCCTTCGCCAAAGACAAGGTAAAAAGGCTAGTCAGGCACAGTTCATTAGTTCAACAGTCTTCGAATTAGCAGTCATTATCCATCTCACCTGTGTGCAGTTGGGTTAAGATATCTGCTTTTACCACAGAGACAGATATATCGATAGATCAGTTCGATCAGGGCAGTATGGCAGGAATGGCAGAGATGATGCGTCAACTCCAAGAAAGTATGAAAACCATGCAGCAGGACGCTGTTCATCAAGCTGAATTTGCCAAACAACAAGCCGAGGTCATGGCTCAACAGGCAGAGTTAATTGCTAGGCTACTACAGCAAACCGGAGCATCTGCTTCACACCAGGTTCCTCCCCCACCAAGAGTCCCAACACTCGGGGAGACGGCGAATGTCCAGAATGTCCAGGAGGATACAGACATCCCAACGGGGCCACATCCGCCCCCGATTCTACCTCAACTATGTAAGGCACCCATGCCTATCAATCTACCGGATTCCCCCTTTGAGTTCGAGGTGGACCCCACGGCATTAAAAGTGAGCAAGCTTGAAAAGCTATTCAAGAAATCTCAAGGTGTGAAGTCCATTCCGGACATTGAGGATGGGTATACCGATGTGGCCGTAACTTTGCCGGACCGGTTTAAGATGCCACATATTGGCCGCTTTGACGGATCTGGCGATCCCATGGTGCATTTGCGGCTGTTTTTAGACATATTAAGGCCGATGGGCCTCACCAGATTACAGAAGCTTTCTTTGTTCGGCCGGACCCTGTCAGGTGTAGTGGCCATTTGGTATGCAAAATCGAAAGATTTCGTCAAGAGGAATTGGGAGGAGATGGCTGAGGCCTTCATAGCTCAATACTCCTATAACACGCAGATTGAGATTACAACCCGTGATCTTGAGACCACTAGGCAAGAGCCGAAGGAGAGTTTCTCCGATTTTGTAACCCGGTGGAGGGCTAAGGCCTCGATGATGACCATCAGGCCTGTTGACAAAGATCAAATTCGGATGGTTGTGCGCAACCTCCAGCCCAAGCTCATACAGAAGATGATCGTTCTCCCCCTCCCCACCTTTGCAAATCTACATAAGATTGGGGTACAGATCGAGGATGCTATGAAGCAGGGCCTCATTGACCAGGAGAAGGAGCAGCCCAGGAGGGCATTTTCCTACAGTTCAAACGCGATCACCAGTGGTGATGTAGCTGCAAGATCTTCTGAAGTGGGCATGGTTGCCACCACCGCATCAAAAACAGTTACCCCATTCACCGGTCCGTCCGGAAGTAGCTCACAAAAAACCAAATATTCACCTCGAGTCAAGAGGGTTTTTACCCCACTTTATATGCCTTTGTCAAAGGCGCTAGAGGTCTTACTCCGGAAAGGACATCTGAAACTGTTGGAACAGAGGCCTCTACCCGATCCTATCCCTCCAAAGCATGACCACACTAAATACTGTGCCTACCATCAACAAACCGGTCATGACACTGGCAGTTGTTTTCATCTTCGCCATGATGTACAAGATTTGTTTGACAACAAGGTCATCGCCGCACCAGCTCAGCAAAGTCTATCGCCACTGGATCAGTGAACTTGGGGGATAGTACAAGTATGTGATCGGGGGATGAACCACCTGAGGATGGCACTTAGATTACTCCAGCTATGGTGGATGGCATACACTGTTTTGAGCAATGTACAAATGCTGTTAATTTTGCTTTCTGACTTGGGTATTGAGTCTGTCCCGTTGTATAGAGTCAGTCTTTTCATACTGAGTCAGTTGGGTCTGTCTTGTTGTATCGAGTCAGTCCTGTTTTGTTAGAGTCGGGTGATCCTGGGGGCGTTGCCTCGGATATCACTATTTTGTTTTGTGTTTGTCTTTTCGCTTTCTTTTGAGTCTGTTTCTGCCTGGGAGCCAGTTACACCAGAAGATCTAATTGAAATAGCTGTGGTTTTCATGTTTTTGTGCTTATTTCTACTTTGAGCCTGTTGTGCCAGCAAACTTGAATGAAACGACAGTGCCTTTCACCTGCTTTTCTGTGCCTTTAAGTCATTGCATCGACCCAAGTTTTTCAAAACCTTTTTGAACATTGTGATGAAAACGAAGATAAAGGAATTCCTCAGGATTTGTTCCTCGGGTTTTGCAAAATTTGATCAATTGAGAGAAAGAGAGGCGTGCTAAGCCCTTAATGAATGAGATCATGTTTGTTAATGTGAGTACTGAGAAGGATCCTGGCTTGATCCAGATTGGTTCCGCACTGTCTTCAGTGCGAGCGACTAGTTGCTTTCTTAAAAGATTTCAAAAAATATTTTGCGCGGTCCTACGAAGACTTGTGTGGAATCGCTCTTAAGATTGTGCAGCTTAGGATCGCTCTCAGCCTCAAGACTTGACCTCTTACTTTCAAACCTTGAACTTGGATTCAGAATGTTCAACGGTCAATTACAATGTGAGGCCTGTGTGGCCAGATTCGAAGCAGCCCTCGAACTAGGGGTAGGGAAGTCAGATCAAGAAGATCAGATGTCGTCAAAAGGAAGTTTGCAAAGCTAGATCAGAAGCACCCCTCGAACTAGGGGCACAAAAATGTCAGATGTGCTCGAAGAGTCAAAGACGAAGATCAGCAAGAATGTCAAATTCCAAAAGGAATGAAAGAAAAAAGTATTGCTGAAGGATAACCGAGTTCCTATCCACAACACTAAGAGCAAATTCAGCCCCCCCCATTGGATGGACTCCTGCATCGTCAGCGAACAGCAACCATTCTCCTGGATTCAGATGACTTCAGGATCTCAAAACCATTTGACATGGACAAAGCTACACTTTTACCCTTGAGAGGCTCGCTGGGCCGAAAACTCGGAATGGCGACCCAGGCAAAAGTTAGAGCAAGAAAAAGAACAAAAAGAACCAAAAAAAAAATGCAAAGAATGAAAAAAAAGAAAAAGAAAAATGAAGAAAATGAAAAGAAAAGATGAAAACGAGAAAAGAAGAAAGAATTGAAAAGAAAAGAAAACATAGCTCGCAAGGTTGAAAACCCAGAAGCGCGGCCTTGGCAAAAGTTAGAGCGCAAAATGAGAGCTTAATACTCGAGTGTACCTTAACCCCGAACTACGTAAGGCTTGATTCCCATATTTGGGATACGTAGGCAACTTCATTATGAAGTCCAGCCGTAAAACACTTCAAATTCGATTGTGTCCATGTATTGGTTTTGATTATCTTTGCTTTCTCTGTATCTGAGAGTTCGGTTGTGATCGTCATTCTGAGGACTGATTACAATGCGCTGCAGTGCTATCCAAACAATGGGCAACTTTTCGTTGCCATGCAGTATCCTTCAGACAAAGGGGCAGTTTTCTATTGTTTTGGATCTGAGGTTGTGTATCTCAAGAGTAAGTTCTGTGCTCGTCGAGCACTGGCCGTTTGCAAAAATAGTTTCTGAGAATTTTTACTGAGGTTGGCTAATTCTCTCGAAAATTATTCCATTCTTCTAAAACTGGACCATTTTCTTGGACCCAAAAAAAGGAAAATTTTCAGTGCTCATAGCCTGACTTGCATGATTTTAAATCAGAAAATTGAACAAGCATGTTAATCTAACTCTCATTTTGGTCAAAATTGTTTTAGTAAAAAACCAAACCAAAAATGGTCAAAATGATGAACTAGGGGCACAGTTGAGTCAGGCTTCCTGTCTTTCTCCCGTTGTCAATGCATTTGCTAGAGAGGGCACCATACTTGCCGGAAAGGGTACCCTATCCGCCAAGAAGGGCACAACTGAAGTTAACAACAAAGGGCTGAAAGCTCTCTCATCCTCTAAGCAGCGAGGTATCAAGCCGAGTGCGAAGCACGAATTGGAATGGATCAAGATACTCCACTCTTTCATCTGGGGCATCGACTAAATGTCACCGAAGGAAATAGCCGCGAGCTGATAACGTTGGGCATTAACCCGCAACTTCTTGTTTATCCATCAACCACCCAGGCGAGGGATAAAAAAATGAGAGATTGAAGAATATAGAGATATGCGCTGAGAGAAAAAATGAGGAAAATGGCTTTTCGGAGAAAAAAAAAGAGCCTGAGGGCCGAGTGATGTGAGAATCACAAATGAGAAAGGGTGAGAAACAGTACCCAGAGAAACAGGCTCCCTGTGCATGTCTGAGTGTCGTGTCTTTTTGTTTTATCTCAATTCTTGTTTTGAGTCGTTTCGAGTGTTACTCGATGTGTTTAGGTTGTTTTCCATTGTTGAGTCGTAGTGCGCTGTGTTCAGTCGTAGGCTCAATACCCCGGTCAAGAACTCATCTCTCAATTTCAAAAATAAAATTGTTTTGCGCTCCGAGTGCCGTGCTGTTCTCCACATCTGTGCAAAACAAGATTCGTTCTTTCGTAAAACCGCAGGGTTCAACCCAGGTCATGTGGGAACAGTAAAACCAAGACCTATCTGAAGCTATATAGGTTCCAGACTGCAAAGCAAAAGAAAAGAGGAAAAATGTCGGGTATCTGAGTTTGTTTCAACTTCAGTAAGTTTCGAGATTGCATTCCGTGTGTACCTCTTCAGGTCTTGCCAATGCTCCGAAGTATGAGTGTGTCTCTACCTCAAGCTCAAGATCAAGTTTGCTTCAAGCCAGAATGGCGATCAGAAGTGCTCTCCCTGAGTATCATTCCCTGCTAGAGGCATCTCGGCTGTGTTCGCAATGAGTTCCTAGGAGACCAACTGCGACGGTAGAAACTAGAGTTCGAATGGCTGTTGCCTAGAACACAAAGGTTTGGGATTTCCGAGACTAAAGTCTGGTTTAAATACCCAGAGGCGTGTCCTTGTCTTGAAATTTGTATGGAAGCCCATAGGTTGAGATAGCATGTATGCACCTCAATTCTGGATACTGAACCAACCTAGTCTGTCACCCCGTTGGAGAATAGGGAAAGTTGTGAATATGATCAGGAAGAAAGGCAGCATCCAAAGTGTTATACGTGAAGAACCCTTGTCAGCATTTCAGAGCCTTTGTACTGTCAGTTGAAGGTAAGTGTTCGAAAAGCACGAGGGGAAACCCCCGTCATAGTAAAGCGGTTCATCGCCACTCACCCCATGAGGTGCTTTCTAAAGCGCCACTAGGTTTGTTTATTGCATTCCTTAAACATCATGCATTGTATTGCATTGTACCCATCAAGTTTCTTTCTCATTCATGCACGATATTGTATGTACGGTTCATTCAAAGAAGTTCCGTTTGAGATCATTTATTTAGTGTATCAATCACACTTCATTCAGTTAGTGTATCAATCACACTTCATTTATTTAGTGTATCAATCACACCTCATTCACCCTTAGTGTATCTATCACACTTCATTTACTTCATTTACTTTAGTGTATCCATCACACTTTATTTACTTCATTTACTTTAGTGTATCCATCACACTTCATTTACTTCATTTGCTTTAGTGTATCCATCACACTTCATTTACTTTAGTGTATCTATCATACTTTGTTCACATAGTGCATCTATCGCGCTTTGTGTTCATTTTTAGTATATCTATCATACTCTGTTCACATAGTGCATCTATCACACTTTGTGTTCATTTTTAGTGTATCTATCATACTCTGTTCACATAGTGCACCTATCACACTTTATGTTCACCTTTTGTGTATCCATCACACTTGTTCACTTGGTGCATCTATCACACTTTGTGTTCACCTTTTGTGTATCTGTAGACACCCCATTTTTGACCGACCTTAAGACTCAGACATCACCAGTTGAGCACTCGGTGATATTGCATAACGTGCTCGTTCAGAAGTTTCAGAGTCTTGGCTGCGAGCCCCGCCTCCGGACTCCCGACCCCTTTTTTGTGCCTTGTCTCGGTTTGCGAACCAGACTCGGTTTTCTCTGTTTCTTTTCCTAAAGGGAGGGAGAGGTCTCGTAGACCATCTCTCAATGTCCGTAGGCTACATTTGGCGGCCGTAGGCCATTTTGCCCATTTC
>NW_021027922.1:0-165684 GCF_004153795.1 Camellia sinensis
AATCAAGCCAAACATGCAACAAATGGCCTAAGTGCTCAAAACAAACCAATGGGGCATTGAACTACACTCAACAAGACCAAACATGGCATGGACTAAATGACTAAAAACAGAATTTTAGCACATAACACAAGGCCCAAAAGACCACTTAGATGGCATCTAAATGACTCAAAAACAAAGGCATGCACAAATGGTCAAAACATGGAGCATGCAACACATGCTTCCAAAGCATCAAAGAGGCATGCAAGGCAATCAAGCAAGCATGAAAATGGGACTGAAATAACATGTGGGGGAACCCCAAATCACCAAATCGATGCAAAGATGTCATGCTATACATGCACATGCTCAAGGCCAACAAGCCTAAATACAAGGGAGCCATATGATGCATGCCAAAATCAACCCAAATAACCTAGGACAGACCTAGAACATGGCAAAACATGCACAAAATCTTCACAAATGCAAGCCTAAAACATGCTCCAACAAAGGTTAACAACCTAAGACATGTTAAGGCATAATAAGGCATTACAAGGCAACTATGCTAAGCATGCATGGAGTACCAAAACCAACTTAAAATCATGTTATATTATGGATATATAAGCATGAAAAACAACCTAAACATGCTTAACACACACTCAAGCATAATGCTCTCTCAAGAGGCCAAAACATGCCCTTTTCAAGGACAACAAGGAGAGGGGGTGGCCCTCTCCTTCTTGGGACTTAAAGGCATCATCTTCACCACTGAAATCCCTCAAGATTTCAGTGGTGAAGAGACTCCAACACCAAAATCCCGGAGCTAACACAAAATGGCTCAAAATGAGGCCTTTCAAGGCCTAAGAGGGGCCAACAACCCTCAAACCACAAAACACTCTTAATAAACAATAAAGAGGGCCCAAAAACAGAACTTTTTTGTATTATACAATAAGCACAAAAATATCTCTAAGATAGGTAGAAAATCAATGCAAAAATGGGGAATAAAGGTGTTAGTTTCTTACCCTTGATGTCCCCTTCACAAATGGTGCTCCAATGGCCTCCTTTGGCTTGAATCCAATACCAAAACTTCAAAATCAGTCCCTTAGACCCTCAGCTCCAAGAGGAAGGTGAAACACTAGGTGCTTGTGTGCAATAGTATGGACTAAAACACACACAAGAGCACAAAAGAGAAGGAAAGAGAGATAGAGTGTGTATCTAACCCTAACCCTAGAACTCAAAACCCTAACAATGGCTGTCTAACCTCTCAAAATATCTTAAGTCTCACCTTAGTCTCTCTTTCTTTGCCACCTAGAGAGAGCTTCTCTCTATATTGTCTTGTAAAGCTTACAAGACAAGCTTTGCAAGAGGGAGATCCCTCCATACACGTGTATGGAGGGATGCAAAAGCAAGACAGCTGTCTAAAAATATCTGCAAAAGCAGATGAACAGCAATCGGCCGGCCAAAAATACCATATTGGCCAAAAAGAGTGCCGGCCGGCACCAAAAAGTGCTGACCGGCAACAAATAGTGCCGGCAGCAAAAACCAGTCGGTGGCCTCTAGCCACAAAGCAGATGAACAGCAATCGGCCGGCCAAAAATGCCATCTTGGCCAAAAGGAGTGTCGGCCGGCACCTAAAAGTGCTGACCGGCAATAAAAGATGCCGACCGGCAAAATATGTTGCCGGTGGAGACAAAAGCCAGCCGGTGGCCTCTAGCCACTGCCGGTGGTGGGTGGGGATGGTCTACAAGCCCTACCCTGCCTCTCAAAGGCAAGATGCAAGTGTTTGGCGTGAAACCAGACACTAAACAGTCAAGTTCGGAGATCCTGAGGCAAGGCGCGCGAGCCGAGACCTCTAGGAACTCCAAACGAACACAAACATGGATAATCACCGAGTGTTCAAACGGTGACGTCCAAGTCTTGAGGACGGTCAAAAATGGGGTGTCTATTGTTGCCCCTCTTTGACAGAACTCGAAAGTCACACGTGACGGGGGTGAATGTCAAAGCCCAGAGACGACCCATTTTTGACAAGGCCGAAGACTCAGACAAACATGCAAGACAAATAAGGTATGCGCTCGAAGGCAAGGGCAAAATGCAAGATAATGCACAGAGCCGGACATAACTTATGATCATGTAAAGAAAGCTGTAATGAAGCAAACATGCGACAATTTTAAGCTAGCATACACCGAAATACACTACAATGTAGAAAGGATGTAAGAGAATTATGCAATTCTCGAAACATCTCACTCGGAGGATACAATACCTGTGCGGCTCGTCTGGGTGCACCAGCCTCAAATGAACCGTACATACAATATCGTGCCTGAAAAGAAAACAAACTTAACAGGTACAATATTGTTAGCAACTCTTTTCGGTTTGTATGAATGTAGCATTTCTTTGCATGACATTTGCATCTAGATGTTTCATTATAGCCTCATTGCATGATCATAAGTTATGTTCCTACATTGTGTATAACATTTGCATCTTGCCCCAGAACTACGCTAGTTTGATTCCTTGCAAAGGGATACGTAGGCAGCCTGCGGGCACAACTATTTGTTTTGCCTAGTTTGTTTGCTTATCCAAGTCTTTAGCCTTGTCAAAAATGGGTCGTCTCTGGGTTTTGACATTCACTCTCGTCATTTCATGACTCTCGAGTTCTGTCAAAGAGGGGCAATTGTAGACACCCCATTTTTGACCGTCCTCAAGACTTAGACGTCATCGTTTGTGCACTCGATGATTATGTTTGTTTGTGTTCGTTTTGAGCGCCCGAAGTCCTCGATGGAATGCCCTGTCTTTGAGCCTTTGAACCTTGTTCTTTCTGTGCCTTGTTTTGGACCAAAACTTGGTGTCTGGACCTCTTGGTGATCTGTCGGCCACCTCCCAAGGCTGTCGGCCATGGGTGTGGCCGGTCGGCCACCAATGGTGGCCGGTCGGCTATTAGTGGTGGCCGACGGCCACCAGTGCCTTTTCCAGATATTTATTGACAGTTGTGCCAACTGTTGCACACTGAGCTGCATCTCCATACACGTGTATGATGAGATGTTTCTAAGCTCAAGGGGTGGTTTTTCTATAAATAGGGGGGTTCCTCCCCCATTTTTGAGGGTTAGAAAAAATTAGAGGAAAAATATATCTCTCTCTCTCTCTCTCTCTCTCTCTCTAGCTTTCTCTCTCTCTCTTGATATTTTGTACACATTTGCATACAAGTCCTTAGCTTTTGCACATCAACCCTTGACCAAATACTCTTACCTTTGGGCTGAGATTACGTAGGGCCTTGTTTGAGCTTTAGAAGGAGGTTTGAGCTTGGTTTGTTGCCTGTTTTGTGCCTTAGCTTCAAGAGGTATAACACTTGTTATTTAAGCTTGTTTTCAATACTTGTTTTGTCATCTTTTCAAACTATTTTTGTGCTGATTTTGAACTATCAAAAACTCTGTTTTTATGGTTTAAAGGTGTTGGTTTGAGGTCTATTTGAGTTAGGGGGTGGTTCACCCTTCTTGCTCTTTTGCTTGTTAAGTTTTTGTACCATTTTCCATCACTTTAAAACCAACTTTTTTGGGCCTTTTAACCACTGAATTTCAGAGGTTTTTCAGTGGTAAAAACCTTTTTTTGAAGTCCAAAATTGGAGGGGTTAGCCTCCCCTCCTTTTGTCTTGTTTGCATACCTAGTTAGCTTCATATGTTAGTATGATGCGACCTACTGGGGAAAATGCAATGAATGCAAGCTACAATGGAAGTGCATGACAATGCACTATGATGCAATGACTATGATTGCAACTTTCCCTATCTTACCAACAGGGCAATATACTAGGTTGGTTCAGTATCCAGAACTGAGGACGGTCAAAAATGGGGTGTCTACAATAATGTTCTTAAAGTTCAACGATATTACAAAATTACCAATACATGGTTACACATCAACAAACAAGTCCAGATATTTCTCGCGGACGTCCAACTCACGTTCCCAAGTGGCTTTCTCCACTTCGTGATGTTTCCACAAAACCTTCACCAAAGGAATGGTCTTGCTACGCAGGACTTGATCCCGTCTATCCAAGACCCGAACCGGTCTCTCCTCATATGAGGCATCCTCATCTACCTCCAAGTCGGTCCAATCTAACACATGGGATGGATCCGGCTCATACTTCCGAAGCATTCTAATCGGGCACGACAAACACCAAAGGATTTGCACCTTCAGAGGATTTAAGGTCTCCTAGACCGTGCGTGTTTAAGGTCTCGCCAGACCGATGCAACATGCGGAACAACGCAAGAATGAGGCACACATGCCGATGCAAATGAAGCATGATACAAGATGATACAAATGAGACACGCGGGCCTCATAAAATGCAAAATGATGCAAGTGTGACACGTATGCCACACGGAATGCAAAATCTTGAAAATTGGACTTACACGCTACGCGAAGCCGGTTTGTATGCAAAACAATGCAATGTACTAACAAGTACAAGTAAGGTGCGTAAAATAACGCGAGAGGATACATGCTAGATGCAAGTGAGGTGCACAAAACAGTGCGATGCGCAAAATAGCGTGAACAATTTTGAAATGCACAAAACAGTGCGATGCGCAAAACAGCGCGAACAAAATACAATGCACAAAACAGTGCGATGCGCAAAACAGCGCGAACAAAATACAATGCACAAAATAGTGCGATGCGCAAAACAACGCGAACAATTTTGAAATGCACAAAACAGTGCGATGCTAAGTGTGACACGCATGCCAATGCAAATGAAGCACACATGCCAATGCAAAATAATACAAGTGCGACACGTATGCCACACGGAATGCAAATGGGCTTAAATGCGTAACAACGCACGTGTTTCGGAATGCATGACAATGCATGGGATAAAAATGCAATGATAATGCACGAGAAATGTGCATGACAATGCAAAGGGGTGCGTGTTGCAACGCATGTAGTATGCAACAATGCGAATGTGAGGCGCATGACAGCGCGATGTAATGCACCGAAGTAGTGTGATGAACGCATGCAACACACATGGGGCAACTTTTGAATTTTAAAAGGATACAAAAAGGATACACCGTGCACGAATTCGAGTGCCACGCACAGGAGACACGACCCGAGGTTAAAACGGAGGTCGGTCGAACGTCGGAGATGCACTTTCTTGCACTTTCTTGAGCTATGAAGACCAAAAACTTCTTATATAGCCTAAACAAGGCTGTGGGAACCCCACCGGCCGGAAAAGGAGGTCACCGGCTAGCTGCCGGCATCAAAATGAGTCCATCGGCACAAAAAAGTGCCGGCCGGCACAAAACATTGCCGACCGGCAAACAGTTGCTGATGCGGGGCAGTTTCGACTTTTCACTTCGGGTGTTTTAAAATAGGGCTTCAAGCCCTATTTCCTCATTTCCCCACCGCCGAAAACTCTTACCCTCTCTCTCTAGAGCGTTTTTGTCTCCCCGTTTCTCCGTTTCTTCGCGTTCTACGCCCGTTTCGTCATCGGATTGGCAATTTCCTTCGCGTTTCGGACATTTTCAACCGATCACATTTTTGTTTTGGTGCCTCGTTTGGCGTTCTCGCCTTTTCGGGGTTTGTTCCCCTCATTTTCCTCTTCATTTCCGTGCCTTTTCACATTCCGACCTTTCCGGCCATTTCCGACCCTCTCGGGAGTTGACTTTTCAGTTGACTCTTCGCATTCCGGCCCGGTTTTCCTCTTTCCGGCCAATTTCCATCATTTTCTACATGGCGGACGACATTCCACGTGGCGGGACTCCCCCGAACCACGAGATGGATCCCGAGGTTGAGCTCCTACCTTTGGGCGAGCGCCCGTTCGATCCGGCGACCTACCGACCGGCGGTCCATGTTCTGCCCCCCGACGGCCTGTGTCAGTTCCGGAGCTTCGAGAGGCATGTGGCGCCTGAGCTACTACTGTGTGAGCCTACCTCCCACCTTTCATTCGGCACTTCCGAGGTAACTCTCTGTCTTCTGCTTTACTTTCCGCAATGTAGGATACAAAACTGTCATAGCTAGTTGTATTCTTTAACTGCTGAAATCTGATATACTATATGCCGTAGACTGTAGACATACATACAACTGATATCTGCTTGAGACTGACACATGCACACACACTGAACTAGCCCTGAATCACTCAAACACACTGCACTCACTTGTATTTCACTGCATACACACTGGCACCCAGTACTTGTCTGAATTTGTTGAATTTGCACACATGCTATATCTGTCTTGAACCCTTCAAACATGTTGACGCATCACACACTGTAGTTGACTGTAAACACACCGGCACCCGGTATTTGTCAAAATCTGTCAAACTTGCACGCATGTTTTATCTGCTTGGAACCACCCAAACACGTTGACGCATCACACGTATTATTTCACTGTATACACACCGGCACTTGGTATTTGCCTGAATTTGACAAAATTGCACACATGCTTGATCTGCCTTTTCAAAACTGCATATTGAATGTTGTCTTGCAATTGTTATTTTCTGTTTACAGGAGGGTTCCCATACCATTCACGGGTATGGGAATACTGGTGCACGGGAGTGGTATGATGAGCTCCCTGATGCAGTCCGACGCATCGTGGACCGGGCGGGCTTCGACGCCTTCTGCCGAGGGCTCTCCAGGTTGTCCACGTGCAGACCTCTCTTGGCTGCTCTGGCGGAGAGGTGGTGGGACACCACCGATTCTTTCCATTTTTCTGCTGCAGGGGACATGACGATGACCCCTTATGACTTCTCGATGCTCACAGGCATCGGGGTAAGGGGTGATCCGATCCCCTTCGACACAGCGATGGATGAGTGGACCGCCGCTCAGGTTTATCTACTGGGGGAGGCGCCACCACTAGCTCGTCCAGGTTTCGTTCGGTACTCTTGGTTTGAGGTACAGTTTCGGGTTCAACCCATATTGGAGGAGGAGGCGCAGATGACCCAGGAGGACGTGGAGAGGTATGCTCGCGGCTTCCTCATGTTCCTGTTCGGGACTACCATCTTCGCCGACCGGGCGAACACCGTGCCTCTCTGTCTTCTCAGCGCACTGGTGGACGTCCGGGACATTTTACACTATGAGTGGGGCGGCGCGGCTCTGTCCACTCTCTACAGGTACATGAGCTCGGCTTCGCGCGGCAGCGGCCAGCTCCTTGGAGGCTACTGGCGGGCTTGGGAGGTACACTTCTTCTCCGCTTTTCATTTCTGTTCTATCTTTTCTGTATTCTGTACACTGCACACACTGCGGTCTGCTCTATTCTTGCTGTATACTGTACACACGGCACACACATACATTCTGCTTTACACTGACTGTACACTGCGCACAATACACTGCACAACACACGGCTCTGCCATTTCTGCTTTATTCTGTATTCTGCTTTATCTGATGGTCATACTGACATCTGTTTTGCTGTTGTGGGTTTACGCCTACTTTCCTAGGCTCGCTCCTGTGCCAGTTGCAGAGCCTCCTCCGGCTGTCCCCTTCTCACAGCGCTTTGACGGGAGATGCACCCGACGGCCGCGGGAGACATTCGGCTTCTTCCGCCGATACTTCGACACCATCACCCCGACCGAGGTATGTTTTACTTGCAGTTCATTTAAGCTTCGCTTTCCAACTGCATATTTCAATAACAGTAGATAACAAATTGGTCTGTCATTTTTTCCAGATCACTTGGAGTCGTGGGCTTCCTGAGTCGCGTGCGGGGATCGGTTTGCGTAGGAGGAGACTCTCGTTTTCGGGATTCTGCTTGAGGGCCCGGTCTGTCGGGCTTGGGTACCTGGGGGAGCGTTTTCTACGCCAGACCTAGGGTTACTGAGCAGATAGTCGGTTCCCCTCCGCGGACATGAGGGAGACGCGAGAGGCTCACCACGAGAGCATGGATGATTACTCCATCGGCTGGGAGGAGGCCAGGCTTCCTCGAGGCACCGGCACGGGCTACATTGGAGACGTGTGTGACAGACTGATTGGTGCCCTGAGCGGCCGTCGAGCAGAGGGGGCCAAGGCTGGGTGGCATCCGGGGCTGGGAGCCGGAGCGGGAGCAGGGGCTGGATCTTCGAGGAGGGCCCGGGTCCGTGGCAGGGGCGGAGTGCGGGGTGGACGAGGAGCTGGGTGGCCTGCCCTGCCTGCTGTACTGACTTTCCAGGGGCAGGGTGGGTCGACCTATCAGATTCCCTTCGCCCCTCCACCGGCTGGTCATGAGTTCATTGACGTCCCCGACCTTCCGCCGGTATGTATCACTGCACTTCGTACAGTTATTTCATTTCAATTTACTTGATATTCCACAGAATACTAATGCATCTGATACTTTTGCAAGCTTCTTCTGAGTACACCCGTCAGTCGTTGGCGATGAATGCCTCGATGATGGGGATGCTTCAGCGGACATTTGACCTCTTAGCCCTCTACAGCATACCGGTATGTTCTTCTGACTCTGGCCTCAAACCATTCATACACTGCTTTACATAATTTGATTCATGGCACCACACCTGATACACTGATCTCACAGCATCTGATACACTGCATACACTGCATTCTGCACTATTAAACTGCTCACGGCATCCACACACTGTACTCATACATCACATTCTGCACTGATAAACTGCTCACGGCCTTCTCACACTGTACTCATACGCTGTATTCTGCACCTTTAAACTGTTCACAGTATACTGATGCATTTCTCTTTTTATGTACTTTTCAGCCTCCCTTCCAGATTCCCATGGCGGGAGGTGCTCCAGCGGGATCTTCTGTCCCTGCCCGAGGGAGAGACAAGGAGGGCAGGATATTTCCCCATACCAGGGGAGGGCGTACTCATGTCGGGAGTAGCTCGCGAGCTCCAGTCCTGGACGATGATGATGACGAGGAGTCAGAGGCGGAGGCAGAGGCGGAGTCCGAGTCATCGGAGGAGGAGACCGGAGGCGGTTCTAGCTCGGGCTCTGACGATGACGCTGATGATGCTCCTGGACCCTCGTCCAGGAAGAGGACCAGGACAGACTGACGGTCCTTAGAGTGCTCGACCCAGATTTTGCTATTATTTTTTTTTGTATTTTTCCTTTTTGTTGGTAGTTAGATTACCTTATACTGCCGCAGGCAGATTTTGTTTTCTAAAACTTGTACATTTGAAAAGATAATGAAATGAAACAGACTTTTTATCTGAAAAAGCGTTTACATTTACCTATCTCATGTATTGCATCGCATTCCATCATGTTACACCTCAATGTAAATGAAATTGATTGGTTGTCTGAAAATTGAACGCTTGCACTGTAATAATCAGATAACTAAACAGCCAACAGCAAAATAACCCACTGCCTGATTCTGGACACACAGCCCTTACTCTGTTGGGGATTGATCTGCATACGGCTCAAAACACAGCATTCGGTTCATTCTGCACACAGCAAACTCTGAACAAACGACCCAATCTGACAAGACGGACTACGGGGGTGACACCGGTTGAAGTCAAATCATGCTCCAATGTAGAGAATGGCACAGTATTCCGAGTGTGAATGAATTTTGAAATCGAATGAGGGTTTTCCAAACCGGGGTATTGAGTCTACAACTGAACACAGCGGGGAGGACTCAACAAAGGTACACGACCTAAACATAACGAGACACGCTCAGGAAAGACTAAAACAAAAGATGAGACCGACAAATCAAAAAGACACGACACACAGACGCTTTAACGAAGATGGGGGACCTCGGATCACGAGGAGCCAGTTCAATCTGGGTATTGTCTCCCACCCTTTTCTCATTTGTGATTCTCACATCACTCTGGCACTCAAGCTCGGATTTTCTCTCAAAACCCTTTTTCTCGCTTTTCTCTCAACTCACAACTCTCTATTCTTGATTCTCTCATTTTTCATCCCTCCCCAGGGTGATTGATGGATAAATAGAAAGATGGGGGTTCATGCTCAACACCGTTAGCTCACGGCTATTTCTTCTGGCGGGTAGAGCGCTCATCTGGCAAGTACGTCAACGACGGGGAAAGACAGAATGCCTGACTCAACTGTGCCCCTAGTTCATCATTTTAACCATTCTTTTTGTTTTGGTTTTCTACTAAAACAAGTTTGATCAAAATGAGAGTCGGATTAACGTACTCGTTCGATTTTTTGATTTGAAAACCATGCAAGTTAGGCTGTAAGCACTGAGAATTTTCCTTTTTTGGGTCCAAGACAATGGTCCAGTTTTGGAAAATGAAATAGTTTTCGAGAGAATAGTCAACCTTAGTAAAAATTTTCAAAAACTATTTTTCAAACAGTCAATGCTCAACGGGCATGGAACTTATTCTTTGAGATGCGCAACCTTGGATCGGAGGCAATGGAAAATTGCCCCTGGTTTGAAGGGGGTGGATAGCAACGGAAAGTTGCCCCTAGTTTGAATGGCGGCTCACGGGAGATCATAACCGAACCCTTGAATGCTAAATAGACAAAGATGGCCGAGATGATCAAATGGACAAAGTTGATCGGGGAAGTGTTATGGCTGAACTTCAAGATGAAGCTGCCTACGTATCCCAAACATGGGAATCAAGCCTCACGTAGTTCCGGTTAAGGTACACTCGGGTATTTTAACCTTCACTTTTCTTAGGCTCTCACTTTTGCCAAGGCGCCCAATGCGGGTTTTCGACCTTGCGAGCTTCTTTTCATTTTCTATTTTTTTCTCTTTTTCATTTCTTTTTTTTTCTTTTTTTTCTCTTCTCTTTTTTTAGCACGTCTGACATTTTTGCCCCTAGTTTGAGGGGGGGCTTCTGATCTAGCTTTACAAGCTTCCTTTGATCTGGTCTAATCTTCTTGATCTGACTTTCTTGCCTCTTGTCCGAGGGTTGCTTCGAATCTGGCCACACAGGCCTCATATGGCGGTTGACCATTGAACGTTCTGAACTCAGGTTCAAGGTTTGAAAGTGAGGGGTCGAATCTCGAGGCTGAGAGCGATCCTAAGCTGCACAATCTCAAGAGCGATTCCACACAGGTCTTCGCAAGACTGCGCAAAACATTTTGTTTTTGAAAGTTTTTAAGAAAGCGACAGATCGCTCGCGCTGAAGACAGTGTGGGACCAATCTGGATCAAGCCAGGGTCCTTCTCAGTACTCACATTAACAAGCATGATCTCAATCATTAAGGGCTTAGCATGCCTCTCTTTCTCTCAAATGATCAAAATTTTGCAAATCCCGAGGAATTCCTTCCTCTTCGTTTTCACCGCAGTGTTCAAAAAGGTTTTGAAAAGCTTAGGTCATTACAATGACTTCAAGGCACAGAAAAAGGCACAGCTTCTGGTCAAATATTGCCATCTCGTTTAGAATTTCTAGCACAACTGGCACATGGTAGAAGCAAATACAAGAGTGTGAAAATCACTGCTGTTCATTCAAATCTGTTGGCACAACCGACTCCCTGGCAGAAACAGACTCAAAAGGACAAACACAAAGCAAAATAGTGATATCCGAAGTAACACCCCCGGAATCACCCGACTTCTGTACACCAAGACTGACTCGATACAACAAGACAGACTCAACAGGACTGACTCGACACAACGAGACAGACTCAGAACAAAACCACAAAACTGACTCAACACCAAAGTCAGAAACTACAAAAACCAACATTCGCAAATGCTCAAAACAGTGCGTGCCACACGCCACATCTGGAGTAAACTGAGTGCCGCCCACAGGTGGTTCATCCCCTGATCACATATTCGTACTATCCCCCGAGTTCACTGATCCAGTGGTGATAGACTTTACTGAGCTGGTGCAGCAATGACCTTGTTGTCAAACAAATCCTGTACATCATGGCGCAGACGAAAGCAGTTATCGGTCTCATGACCGGTTTGCTGGTGGTACGCACAGTACTTAGTCTGGTCATGCTTTGCAGGGATAGGATCGGGTAGGGGCCGTTGTTCCAACGGTTTCAGATGTCCTTTCCGGAATAAGACCTCTAGAGCTTTTGACAAAGGCATATGAAGTGGGGTGAAAACCCTCTTGACTCGAGGTGGATATTTGGTTTTTTGTGAGCTACTTCCGGACGCACCGGTGAATGGGGTGGCTGTTTTTGATGCAGTGGTGGTAACCATGTCTACTTCAGAAGATCTTGAACCTGCATCGCCATTGGTGGTCGCATTCGAACTGCGGGAAAAAGCCCTCCTAGGCTGCTCCTTCTCCTGGTCAATGAGGCCCTGCTTCATAGCATCCTCAATTTGTACCCCCATTTCATGTAGATCTGAAAAGGTAGGAAAGGGGAGTACAATCATCATCTGCATTAGCTTCGGCTGAAGATTGCGCACAGTCATCCGAATCTGGTCCTTGTCCGTGGGCCTTAAGGTCATCATCGAGGCCTTAGCCCGCCATCTGGCTACAAATTCTGAAAAGTTCTCCTTGGGTTCTTGCCTCGTTGTCTCGAGATCCCGGGTCGTGATCTCGATTTGCGTATTGTATGAGTACTGCAGGATGAAGGCCTCAGCCATCTCGTCCCAACTTCTCTTGACGTCATCCTCCAATTTGGCATACCATGTGGCCGCTACACCCGAATTTCTCTTGACGTCATCCTCTAACTTGGCATACCATGCGGCCGCCACACCCGACAAGGTCCGGCCGAATAAAGATAGCTTCTGCAATCTAGTGAGGCCCATTGGCCTTAGGACGTCTGAAAATAGTCGCAGGTGTACCATGGGATCCTCAGATCCGTCAAAACGATCAATTTGTGGCATCTTAAACCGATCTGGCAGCGTCACGGCTGCGTCAGTGTATCCGTCTCCAATGTCCGGAATGGACTTCACACCTTGAGATTTCTTGAACAGCTTTTCAAGCTTGTGCATTTTTAATGCCACGGGCTCCACCTCGGGCTCGAAGGGAGAATCTGATTGGTTGATAGGAGTGGGTGCCTTGGATAGTTGAGGCAGAATCGGGGGTGGAGCTGGCCCGACTGGAATGTCCGTATCATCCTGGACATGGGTTGCCTCCCCGAGTATGGGAACTCTTGGTGGAGGAGGAGCCTGGTGTGAAGTAGGTACTCCAGTTTGCTGCTCCAATCTGGCAATTGTCTCTGCCTGTTAGGCTATGACCACAGCCTGTTGCTTGGCGAATTCTACTTGACGGACAGCGTCTTGCTGCATGGTTTTCATACTATCCTGGAGTTGGCGCACCATCTCTTCTAGACTCGACATATTGTCCTGATCTAACTGAGCAACCGGTATATCTCCCTGAGGTAAAAACAGATATCTCAACCCAACTGCACACAGGCGAGATGGGTAATGACTGTTGATCTGAAGACTGTTGAACTAATGATTTGTGTCTGACTGGCCTTTTTACCCTGCCTCTGGCGAAGGAACACTGATTGCCCTTGAACTGAATCTTTGACCCGACAAAGTCTATCAGCACAAGTCCAATGTACCTGGGGGATAGTGGAGCCTTCTGAAGCTATAGTTCCAGGACTACCTTGCAAAAGAGAAAACAGACAGCATCTTAGCTCAATTTCACTGCAACGGATAGCAGAACGACGGTACTCAATACTGATGACTGTTCCCCAAATATCTGGCCCAAAATTGATACCCTCGGGTAAAACTGATTCCCCAAATACTGATGCTGATGCCCACAGGCCTGATGCCCAGACTTGCAAACTGGTATATGCGTCCCTGTAGAGATACACTCTAAAAGCACATAGCAAGTAAGGAGAACAAAAACACCCCTATGTTGGGGTAGGGTTTCCCTGTCCTATTTTGTCAGGAGTTAGGGTTTCACTACGCACACAGCACGTCTTTCTTCCCTTTTATTTACCTGCTTATGATGGTAGATTAGGGCATGTTTAAATTAGCATACCTTATGCAATGCATGCGTGCATTCATACATTTGTTTTGCATGCACCGGGCTCGGTACATCACGATAACTGCATCTGTATTTCAAATTCCAAACTGAATACATGTTAGTTGTGCATTTTCATATGTCATTCATAGACTAGCCGAGCCCATTCTAATGACATTTTGTATGCGATGCATTAGGCATTTAACATGGACTTGGATCATGCATTGATTACTAACACGTTCTTGTTTTTATCTCGGAGTACTATGTGAGTATTTATGCTTTAGCATCTCGCATGCGTGTGAATGTTGCCATGACAGTATGTTTGCCATGCGGCTAAATGCTTACGTGATATTACTGTTTGCATGCCTGTGGGTGAAGGTTGGATTGCTTGAGTTGGAAAAACTCGTTGAAATCCGTATTTTAGCCTACTTGCGAGTAGCAATTTTCAAAGCACTTTTCAAAACAAACGGATATGCAATACTTATTTCCAAATTAGGCAATCTAGTCTATACTTGTTTGCTGCGCGCATAATATAGTAATTCTAGGCTAATAATTGGAATAAGAACACATAACGTTTTCAAAATCGGATATCATGATTAGTAGAGGCTGGTCTCCGGACCGGGCGAAAGGGGGTGCTCATAGCTGACCTTCCCCGATCGTACCCAAGCTCCCGAGCCGAGACAACTCCGGTGATGACGGACATGTGGCCTTCGGCACCGAGTCAGGGTTTCCTAAATTTCCCCATTTAAAAAAAATATATATTTAGGTGGCGACTTTATATCTGGAAAAGCAGTCCATGTTTGGCACTTCTTTTCAAAAATCTGTTTCTCAAAACGATTTGCCGGATTTGGACTCTTTGGTTCAGATTAAGAACCGTGACTCAAATCGAGTCCGAACTCGTAGCGAGGGCCCCACGCGGGTGCGTCAACAGTTTCTGGTGACTCTGCTGGGGACTTTAGAGAGCTTGACTCGAACTCGTGATATCCTGTTTTGATTTCACTTATGTGTTTCTTTGCATTGCATGTGCATTGGTGCGCCTAGGAACATAGTGTTTGCCATCTGCCATTCCTGAACGGTTTGCCGGAGGCTTGTCTTGTCAAGGCATGACCATAAGGCTGACCGGTTATGGGCTCTGACAGCATGGGAACACAAACCCCGATTTTACCGGGGGCACCCTTTTTGACCATTCGACCTAGTGCATATCGAAATCTATAGTGACCATTCCAAGCTAGGACAGGTTGCTTACCCGATGTTAGGTTGTTTGAAAACCGCTGCGTGCATAGTGAAACCCTAGCTCCTGACAAAATAGGACAGGGAAACCCTACCCCAACATAGGGGTGTTTTGGTTCTCTTTACTTGCTATGTGCTTTTAGAATGTATCTCTACAGGAAAGTACATGTCAGTTTGCAATTTTGAGTATCAGACCTGACGACACCAGTATCAGTATCAGTTATGAGAATCAGTTATCCGCGGGTATCAGGGTTCAGTTTTCGGGAACAGTGATTTCTGGGAACAGTGATCAGCAGTAGAGTACAGTTGTTCACCTGCATTAGTGTTTGATCTGTTTGGGCTGAAATGCTGTTTGCTTCTCCTTTCAGTTCAGAGTATCCAGAATCGGTACAGAATGGCCAGTGTCCCCTTTTGCCGCGGCAGGGCTTGTGATGACGCAGAATTCAGAAGAGATCGTGGTTATGGCAACCGCATTAGAGCAAGGGATCACCCCGCAAGGTGAAGCCAGCATTGATGTGTCACATCCACCTAGGTCGCCTGTTGTGCACCCGGTTTGGGCCCCCCAGCTATACCAGGCTCGCGAGCCTACTACATTTGAGCTAATGGGGATGATAGGTGATCTCCAGAGGTCTGTGGCGAATCTCGCCTACGGAATGTCAGCTTCACCCCCAGCAACACCGTATGCCGGGAATTTCATACCACAGGAGCCCCCGCTGCTGGGACGCATTATGATAGAGCTCAGCCAGCCAGAGTTGGCTTCCAGTTACAGGCACGACATGTCAGCAACAACCGGGCTTCGCTCTTAAGTAGCAACCCAAACCCTTGACCAGGCTGAGGCCGGAAGAAAAGACAAAATGGAGGCGGATGCCGATCCTATCGAACAACTGCTGTGGGCAGTCGAGGCTTTGAAAGCCGCGGGGATGAACAAGCAACAGGTATCCGCAGTTGTGGCAAAGACTGTGGAGGATGCTTTCCCCACTCCACCCGAGGGTAGTTCAAGCCAGTCAGAAAATCGGGAAAGGCCCCGTCATGCCAGAACAGCTCCTCCTGTTCCCGCCCCTGCGCCTGGGAAAGATCAGAAGTCTAAGGTGGCGCCTGCCGACCCTTTCGCCTGTGCAGCTAGTAAGGGCGCTCAAAAGTACCTGCCCCGGGGGCGCAGGACCTTTGATGCTCTCTACATGCCTTTGTCCAAGGCACTTCAGGTCCTTGCCGAGAAGGGGCACCTTAAACCCTTGGAGCCTCGGCCTCTCCCGAAGAATCTCCCTGCCACGCATGATGCTGCTCAGTACTGCGCGTACCACCAGCAGACGGGCCATGCGACCGACAATTGCTTCCGCCTCCGGCATGAGGTCCAAGATTTGATTGATAACAAGGTTATCCTCCCGCCCACCTCAGCCAAGTCCGTTACCACCCAGCTACTGGACTTTGAGGACACAGATACTGTGAGTATGTAATCAGAAGGTGAACCACCTGCGGGCGGCATCTGGATGTATTCTGAATGTGGCGTCTGGCACGCATTTTTGAGTGGCTGTGAACGCTAGCTTTGTAAATCCTGGCTTGGGTATCGAGTCAGTCTTTTGTCTCGAGTCTGTCTCTTTGTCTTGAGTCAGTCTTTTTGCTTAAAGGGTCTGTCTTGTTGTAGCGAGTCAATCCCCCTTTTTTGTATAGAATACCAGGTGATTCTGGGGTTGTTGCCTCGAACACCGTTTTGTGTCTTGTAATTACCTGTTTTTGTTTTGAGTCTGTTTCTGCCGAGGGACCAGTCACACCAACGAATCTGAATGAAACAGCTGTTGCTATCTCACTTTCGTGCTTGCTTTCAGTATAAGTGCCAGAGGATTTGAATGGGCTGACAGTACATCTCGCCTGCCCTCCTATGCGCCAAATTCATTGCATTAACCTAAGTTTTTCAAAAAACCCCTTTTTGAACACTGCGGTGATAAAAACAAAGAGGAAGGAATTCCTCGGATTTTGCAAACTTTTGATCATTTTGAGAGAATGAGAGGCATACTAAGCCTTTTTATAAAGGAAATCATGCTTGTCGGCGTGAGTACTGAGAAGGATCTTGGCTTGATCCAGATTGGTCCCACACTATCTTCAGCGCGAGCGATTTGTCACTTTCTTAAAAACTTTCAAAAACAAATGTTTTACACAGCCCTGTGAAGACCTGTGTGGGATCGCTCTTGAGATTGTGCAGCCTAGGATCGCTCTCAGCCTCAAGATTCAACCCGTTCATTTTCAAACCTCGAACCCGTTCAGAAAGTTCAACGGTCAAATGTCATGCAAGGTCTGTATGGCCAGATCAGAAGCAGCCCTCGAACAAGAGGCGCCGATGTCAAATCAAAGGAGTAGATCTCACCTGAAGGAGCTCATGGAACAGCCATGACGGAATCTCCTACAAATCATTTCAACAGCCGTTCTCCTAGACACAGAGAGGCTTCAATTTCGAAAACCATTTGGCATGGACTTGTTACACTTTTACCCTTGAGAGGCTCGCTGGGCCGAAAACCCGGAAGGGCGACCCAGGCAAAAGTTAGAGCAAGAGAAAAATACAAAAAAAAAGAAGCAAAAAATGCAAAAGAAAAGAAAAGAAAGCAAAAAATGTGAAAAAGAAATGAACGAAAAAAGAAAATGAATAAAAGAAGCTCGCGAGGTCGAAAACCCGCATCGGGCGCCTTGGCAAAAATTAGAGCCTGAAAAGTGAAGGTTAAAATACCCGAGTGTACCTTAACCGGAACTACGTGAGGCTTGATTCCCATGTTTGGGATACCTAGGCAACTTCATCATGAAGTCCAGCCCCCAACGCTTTCACAAGCGTCTCAGTCCATGCAATGGTTTCGATTTTATCCCAAGGTCCAGTCGCCAACACCTTCCAAGGTGACTGTGTCCATATATTTGTTGTGACCGTCTTCGTCTCTGTGTCCGAGAGTTCGATCACCGCCAATGAAGACTGTTTGCGGACTGCTGCGGCGTCATCCAAGCAAGGGGCAACTTTCCGTTGCCATGAGCCGTCGTGAGACGCCATTCATACCAGGGGCAACTTTCCGTTGCCTTCCACCCCCTTCAAGCCAGGGGCAATTTTCCATTGGCTTCGATCCGACTTTGCGCATTTCAAAGAGTAAGTTCCATGCTCGTTGAGCATTGACTGTTTGCAAAATAGTTTTTGAAAATTTTTACTGAGGTTGACTATTTTCTCGAAAACTATTTCATTTTCCAAAACTGGACCATTGTCTTGGACCCAAAAAGGAAAATTTTCAGTGCTTACAGCCTGACTTGCATGCTTTTCAAATGAAAAATTGAACAAGTACGTTAATCCGACTCTCATCTTGATCAAACTTGTTTTAGTTGAAAAACCAAAACGAAAAGAATGGTTAAAAGGATGAACTAGGGGCACAGTTGAGCCAGGCGTTCTGTCTTTCCCCCGTCATCGGCGTACTTGCCCGAAGAGCGATCTACACGCCAGAAGAAATAGCCGTGAGCTAACGGTGTTGAGCATGAACCCACACCTTTCTATTTATCCATCAATCACCCCGGGGAGGGATGAAAAATGAGAGAATGAAGAATAGAGAGGTGTAAGTTGAGAGAAAAGTGAGAAAAAGGGTTTTGAGAGAAAATCCGAGCTTGAGAGTCGAGTGATGTGAGAATCACAAATCAGAAGGGGGTGGGAAACAATACCCAGATTGAACTGGCTCCTCGTGGTCCGAGGTTCCCCATCTTCGTTAACGCGTCTGTATGTCGTGTCTTTTGGTTTTGTTTATCCCAACCTTTGCTTTAGGTCTTTTTCGAGCGTGTCTCGTTATGTTTAGGTCGTGAGCCTGTATTTGAGTCCTCCCCGCTGTGTTCAGTTGTAGGCTCGATACCCCGGTTTGAAAAACCCTCATTTAAATTCAGAATTGTTTGCACTCAGAATGCTGTGCCATTCTCTACATTTGAGCATGCTTCAACTCTAACCGGTACCGTCTTTGAGCTCCGTCTTGTCAGATTGGGCTGTTTTGTTTAAAGTTTGCTGTGTGCAGAATGAACCGAATGCTGTGCTATGGGCAGTATGCAGATTAATCCCCAGCATAGTAAGGGTTGTATGTCCAGAATCAGGCAGTGGGCTGCTTGGGCTGTTTTGCTGTTGGCTGTTTAGTTATCTGATTATTACAGTGCAAGTGTTCAATTTTCAGACAACAGATCATATTTCATTTACATTGAGGTGTAACATGATGGAATGCGATGCAATACATGAGATATGTAAATGTAACAATTTTTTAAGCAAAAATCTGGTCATTTCATAATCTTTTTCAAATACAAAGTTTTGAGGAAAACAAAATCTGCCTGCGGCAGTACAAGGTAATCTAACTACCAAGGAAAAGAGGAAAAGTACAAGAAAGAAGAAAAACAACAAAAAATCCGCATCTGCGTCGAGCACTCCAAGGACCGTCAGTCTGTCCTGGTCCTCTTCCTGGACGAGGGTCCAGGAGCATCATCAGCATCGTCGTCAGAGCCCGAGCTGGAACCGCCTCCGGTCTCCTCCTCCGATGACTCGGACTCCGCCTCTGCCTCCGCCTCTGACTCCTCGTCATCATCATCATTCGAGACTGGAGCTCGCGAGCTACTCCCGACGTAAGTGCGCCCCGCCTTGGTGCGGGGGAAAACTCGGCCTCCCTCATCTCTCCCCCGGGCAGGAACGGAAGGTCCAGCTGGAGCACCTCCTGCCATAGGAATCTGGAAAGGAGGCTGAAAAGGTACACAAAAAGGAAATGCATCAGTATACTGTGGACAGTTTAACGGTGCAGAATGCAGTGTACGAGTACAGTGTGTGTATACTGTGGACAGTTTAACGGTGCAGAATGCAGTGTATGAGTACAGTGTGTGTATACCGTGGACAGTTTACCAGTGCAGAATACAGTGTATGAGTATAGTGTATGAACGCCATGGACAGTTTGTCAGTGTATGAGTACAATATGTAGATGCCGTGAGCAGTTTAACAGTGCAGAATGCAGTGTGTCAGATGCTGTGAGATCAGTGTATCAGGTGTTGTGCCGTGCATCAGATTATGTGAAGCAGTATATGAATGGTTTGAGGCCAGTGTCAGAAGAACATACCGGAATGCTGTAGAGGGCCAGGAGATCAAAAGTCCGCTGGAGCATCCCCATCATGGAGGCATTCATCTCCAACGACTGCTGGGTGTATGCAGAAGAAGCCTGCAAAAATATCGAATGCATCGGTATTCTGTGGGAATATCAAATGAACTGAAATGAAATGACTGTACAGAAATGCAGTAATACATACCGGAGGTAAGTCGGGGACACCAACGAACTCGTGATCAGCTGGCGGAGGGGCGAAGGGGATCTGATAGGTTGCCCCACCCTGCCCCCGGAAAGTCAATGCAGCAGGCAGGGCGGGCCAACCAGCTCCCCGTCCTCCCTGAGCTCCGCCCTTGCCACGGACTCGGGCCCTCCTCGAAGCTCCCGCTCCAGCTCCTACTCCTGCCCCAGCCGCTGGCGCCGCAGGCCCGGCTCCCTCCGCTCGACGGCCCCCGCTCAGAGGTCGCATCAGGTACATCTGCACGTACTCCCGGTAGTCGCCGGTGCTTCTGAAGCGGGCCTCCTCCCAACCGATGGTGAAATCGTCCATCTGCTCGGTGGTGAGTCTCTCGGTCTCCCTCATATCCGCAGGAGGATGGACCGAGACCATCTACTCAGGTAACCCTAGGGTCTGGCGTAGGAAACGCTCCCCCAGGTACCAAGCCCGATAGACCGGGCCCTCCAGCAAGATCCGGAAACGCGAAGTCTCCTCCGCACCGGCAAAACAGTCCCGCATCACCGCCGGCAATGGGGCCCACGGCCGCCAGGTGATCTGAAAATGCAATACAGTTTGTTATCTACTGTCTTTGAGCAATGCAGTGGAAAAGCAAAGCTTAAATGAACTGCAAGTAAAACATACCTCGGCCGGGGTAATGGTGTCGAAGTATAGGCGGAAAAAGCCGAATGTCTCCCGTGGCCTCCGGGTGCATCTCCCGTCAAAGCGACCTGAAAACGGGACGACCAGGGGAGTCTCTGTGACTGGTACGGGGGAAAGCCTAGGAAAGTAGGCGTAAACCCACAACTGCAAAACAGATATCAGTATGACTATCAGATAAAACAGAATACAGAATAAAGCAGAAATGGCAGAGCCGTGTGTTGTGCAGTGTATTGTGTGCAGTGTACAGTGTGAGCAGTGTACAGTCAGTGTGAAGCAGAATGTATGTGTGTGCCGTGTGTACAGTATACAGCAAGTATAGAGCAGACTACAGTGTGTGCAGTGTACAGAGTACCGAAAATATCGGACAGAAATGAAAAGCGGAGAAGAAATGTACCTCCCAAGACCGCCAGTAGCCTCCGAGCAACTGGCCGCTGCCGTGCGAAGACGAGCTCATGTACCCGTAGAGGGTGGCCAGAGAGGCACCACCCCAATCATAATGCAGGATGTACCGGACGTCCACCAGTGCGCTGAGAAGACAGAGAGGCACGGTGTTCGCCCGGTCGGCGAAGATGGTCGTCCCAAATAAGAACATCAGGAAGCCGCGGGCGTACCTCTCCACGTCCTCCTGAGTCATCTGCGCCTCCTCCTCCAACGCGGGCTGCACCCTAAACTGTACCTCGAACCATGAGTACCGCACAAAGCCTGGACGAGCAAGAGGTGGGGCCTCCCCCAACAGATGGACCTGAGCGGCAGTCCACTCATCCATGTCGGTGTCAAAGGGGATCGGATCACCCCTACCCCGATGCCTGTGAGCATCGAGAAGTCATAAGGGGTCATCGTCATGTCCCCTGCTGTGGAAAAGTGAAAAGAATCGGTGTTGTGCCACCACCTCTCCGCCAGAGCGGCGAGTAGAGGTCTACAAGTAGTGAGTCGCGAGAGCCCTCGGCAGATGGCACCGAAGCCCGCCCGGTCCACTATGCGTCGGACCGCGTCAGGGAGCTCATCGTACCACTCCCGTGCGCCAGTATTCCCATACCCGCGGATGGTATGGGAATCCTCCTGCAAACAGAAAATGACAATGGCAAAACAACATTCAAAATGCAGTTTTAAGAAGCAAAGCAAGTATAGCATGTGTGCATATGTTCAGATTTAAGCAGATATCGGGTGCCGGTGTGCTTACAGTGAAATACGTGTGATGCGTCAACGTGTTTCGGGTGGTTCAGTGCAGATTTAGCATGCGTGCAAGTTTGACAGATTTTTGACAAATACCGGGTGCCGGTGTGCTTACAGTGAACTACAGTGTGTGATGCGTCAAACATGTTTGGGGGATCAGAACAGATATAGCATGCGTGCAAATTTAACAGATTCAGACAAATACCGGGTACCGGTGTGTTTGCAGTGAAAAACAGTGTGCGCCGTGTGTTTGAGTGATTCGGGGTTAGTGCAGTGTGTGTGCATGTGGCAATCTCAAACAGATGTCAGTTATATGTATGTTTACAGTCAACTACAGTCTTCGGTACATCAGATTTCAGCAGTTAAAGAGTACAACTAGCTACAGCAGTTTTGTATCCTACATTGCGGAAAGTAAAGCAGAAGACAGAGAACTACCTCGGAAGCACCGAATGAAAGGTGGGAGGTAGGCTCGCGCAGCAATAGCTCGGGAGCCACATGCCTCTCGAAGCTCCGGAACTGGCGCAGACCGTCGGGGGGCAGAACATGGATCGCCGGTCGGTAGGTCGCCGGGTCGAACGGGCGCTCACTCAAAGGTAGGAGCTCGACCCCGGGATCCATCTCGTGGTCCGGGGGAGTCCCGCCACGTGGAAGGTCGTCCGCCATGTCAAGAGTGATGAGAAAATGGCCGGAGGAAGGAAAACCGAGCCTGAATACGAAGAGTCAACCGGAAGGTCAACTCCCGAGAGGGTCGGAAATGGTCGGGAAGGCCGGAATGTGAAAAGGCACGGAAATCAAGAGGAAAGTGAGGGGAACAAACCCCGAAAAGGCGGGAACGCCAAACGAGGCACTGAAACAAAGTTTTGTTCGGTTGAAAATGTCCGAAACGCGTAGAAAATCGCGAATCCGACGACGAAACGGGCGTAGAACGCGAAGAAACGGAGAAACGGGGAGAGGAAAATGCTCTAGAGAGAGAGAGTGAGGGATTTCGGTGGAGGGGAAGTGAGGAATTAGGGTTTGAAACCCTATTTTAAAACACTCAGGGTGAAAAGTCGAATCTGCCCCGACTCAGCAACTGTTTGCCGGTCGGCAATGTTTTGTGCCGGCCGGCATTATTTTGTGCCGATGGAGTTATTTTGCAGCCGGTAGACAGTCGGTGGCCTCCTCTCCCAGCCAGTGGGGTTCCCACAGCCTTGTTTAGGCCATATGAGAAGTTTTTGGTCTTCATAGCTCAAGAAAGTGCAAGAAAGTGCATCTCCGACGCTCAACCAGCCTCTGTTTTGACCGCGGGTCGTGTCTTCTGCGCGTGGCACTCGAATTCGTGCAAGGTGTATCCTTTTTGTATCCTTTTAAATTCAAAAGTTGCCCCATGTGCATTGCACGTGTTCATCACACTACTTCGGTGCATTACATCGCGCTGTCATGCACCTCACATTCGCATTGTTTTGCACATACTACATGCGTTGTAACACACACCCCTTGCATTGTCATGCGCATCTCTCATGCATTGTCATGCATTCCGAAACACATGCGTCGTTGCGCATTTTAGTCCATTTACATTCCGTGTGGCATGCGTGCCACACTTAGCATCGTCTTACATTCTGTGTGGCATGCGTGCTACACTTGCATCATTTTGCATCTTATAAGGCATGCGTGTCTCATTTATTTCATTTGTATTATTTTGCATCGGCATGCGTGCCCCATTTGCATCGGCACGCGTGGCTTATTGTCATCGGCATGCGCGTCTCATTTCTATCGGCACGCGTGCCTTATTTTCATCGGCATGCGTGTCACATTTTCATTGGCATGCGTGTCGTCATTTGCATAGAGCATGCAATCCATCGCACTGTTTTGTGCAGTTTATTGTTCGCGCTGTTTTGCGGATCGCACTGTTTTGTGCAGTTTAATTGTTCGCGCTGTTTTGCGCATCGCACTGTTTTGTGCAGTTTATTATTCGCGCTGTTTTGCGCATCGCACTGTTTTGTGCAGTTTATCGTTCGCGCTGTTTTGCGCATCGCACTGTTTTGTGCATTGCAAAATCGCTCGCGCTATTTAGCGCATCTGCATCGCACTATTTTGTGCACCTCACTTGCATCTTGCATGTATCTTATCGCGCTATTTTGCGCACCTTATTTGTACATGTTAGTACATTGCATTGTTTTCAATACGAGCCGGCTTCGCGTAGCGTATAAGTCCAATTTTCAAAATGTTGCATTCCGTGTGGCATACGTGTCACACTTGCATCATTTTTGCGTCTTATGAGGCCCGCGTGTCTCATTTGTTTCATTTTGCATTCCGTGTGGCATACGTGTCACACTTGCATCATTTTTGCGTCTTATGAGGCACGCGTGTCTCATTTGTTTCATTTTGCATTCCGTGCGGCATGCGTGTCACACTTGCATCATTTTTGCGTCTTATGAGGCACGCATGTCTCATCTGTTTCATTTTGCATTCCGTGTGGCATGCGTGTCACACTTGTATCATTTTCGCATCTTGTGAGGCATGCGTGTCTCATTTGTTTCATTTTTGCATTCCGTGTGGCATGCGTGTCACACTTGTATCATTTTGCATTTTATGAGGCACGCATGTCTCATTTGTATCATCTTGTATCATGCTTCATTTGCATCGGCATGCGTGCCTCATTCTTGCATTGTTCCGCACATTACGACGGTCTGGCGAGACCTTAAACACACGCGCCGGTCTGGCGAGACCTTAAACACGCACGGTCTAGGAGACCTTAAATCCTCTGAAGGTGCAATTCCTTTGGTGTTTGTCGTGCCCGAACGACTTTCGATGGTCTGGTAAAGCCACCTGCCTATGGTTGCGATGAATTCCTAGAAGACCAACTGGGATGGTGGAAACTAGAGTTCGAACGGCTTATGCCTAGAACGCAAAGGTTCGGGAGTTCCGAGACTAAAGTCTGGTTTAAATACCCAGGGGTTTACCCTCGGCTTGAAATCTGTATGGAAGCCCCATAGATTGAGGCAGCATGTCGGCGCCTCAATTCTGGATACTGAACCAACCTAGTATATCGCCCTGTTGGTAAGATAGGGAAAGTTGCAATCATAGTTGTTGCATCATAGTGCATTGTCATGCATTTGCATTATAGCCTGCATACATTCATTGCATTTTTCCCCAGTAGATCGCATCATACTGCATTGTCATGCATTGTGTAAATATCCATTCCATTGCATATTTGTGAATATTGCATTGTAGCTTGCATGCATTCATTGCACCACCTTCCATCCATGGCTCGCGCCTTTCCATGTTGAGCTTGGTTTGGTATGTGCCCTACTTTTCACGTAAAACACAGTTCTGCATGTGTACGCGCCTATTCCACGCTGGTATGTTGGTTTGAGGGTTGCGGCACCTTTTCCGTGTTAGACATGGCTTGTATGTGTACATGCCTTTCCTAGGCAAAATTTGCTTTGGCCCGCGTGCCATATCCATTGCATTGTAGATCGCCTGCATTCATTGCATCATGCCTTCCATCTATGGCTTGCACCTTTCCATGTTGAGCTTGGTCTGGTATGTGCCCTTACTTTTCACGTAAAACACAGTTCTGCATGTGTATCGCGCCGATTCCACGCTGATATGTTGGTTGAGGGTTGCGGCACCTTTTCTGTGTTACACATGGCTCGTATGGCCTTTCCTAGGCAAGATTTGGTTTGGCCCGCGTGCCATATCCATTGCACTAGATCGCATGCATTCATTGCATCACCTTCCATCTATTGGCTTGCGCCTTTCCATGTTGAGCTTGGTCTGGTATGTGCCCATACTTCTCGTGTCAAAACATAGTTCAGTAGACCGTTCTATGTTAGACGTGGCTTGTATGCGTACATGCCCTACCTAGGCAAGATTTGGTTTGGCCTGCGTGTCATATTCATTTCCATTACATTGTAGTGTAATTTTTGCATCCGGCATTAGGATCATTGTCCTTTCTCCAGCGGGTCGTTTCCCCACTTATGTCATTCCACCAATACTTGTTCTTGTGTCTGTCTACAATGCTCACAGTTCAGTTGACCGTTCTGTGGTAGACAGACTTGTTACCTCCATTAATCTATTTGACATAGGTGTGGTTTCGAATCACTCGTGATTGGATCGTGATTCAATTGCTTTGCATATAGTTTGCATTATTTCAATTACATTGCATCTTCATTTGCATTGTTTATACATTGTTTTGTATATATTGCATATCATTTTGCATCCATTCTTGCATTGTCATGCATGTTGCTAACAATATTGTACCTGTTAAGTTTGTTTTCTTTTCAGGCACGATATTGTATGTACGGTTCATTTAAGGCTGGAGCAACCAGACGAGCCGCACACAGGTATATCCACGGTCTAGGAGACCTTAAATCCTTGGAAGGTGTAAGACCTTTAGTGTTCGCATTGTCGTACACTTCGAATCAAGACTTGGACGTCACCGTTTGAACACTCGGTGATTATCCATGTTTGTGTTCGTTTGGAGTTCCCGGAGGTCTCGGCTCGCGCGCCTTGCCTCAGGATCTCCGAACTTGACTGTTTAGTGCCTGGTTTTACACCAAACGCTTGTGTTTTGCTTTGGAGGGGCAGGGAATGCCTTGTGAGGCATCCCCACACATCACTGGCAGTGGCTAGAGGCCACCGGCTGGTTTTTGCTGCCATCGGCACTATTTGTTGCCGGTCGGCACATTTTGTTGCAGGTCGGCACTGTTTGTTGCCGGCCGGCACTCTTTTTTGCCAAAATGGCATTTTTGGCCGGCCGACTACTGTGCATCTGCTTTTGCAGATATTTTAAGACAGCTGTCTTGCTTTTGGCTCCCCTCCATACACGTGTATGGAGGGATCTCTCTCTTGGAAGCTTGTCTTATAAGCTTTACAAGACAATAAGCCTCTATAAGAGAGAGCCTTCTCTCTTGTTGTTAGGTTAGACACTTGGTTAGACACTTGAGATATTTTGGAGAGCTTAGACAACCATTTTTAGGGTTTGAGTTCTAGGGTTAGGGTTTGATACACCATATCCCTCTCTTTTTCCCTCTTGTGTGTGTTTTAGTGCACTTGTGTCTTACTATTGCACACAAACACATAGTGTTTCACCTTCCTTTGGCTCTTGAGGTTCTAAGGGACTGGTTTTGAAGTTTTGGTGTTGGATTCAAGCTAAGGAAGGCCATTGGAGCACCATTGTTGAAGAGGTCTTCAAGGGTAAGAATCTTACCCCTTTTTACCCCATTTTTGCATTGTATTTTTACTTGTCTTAAATTCGTTTTTGAGCTTGGTGTATAATACAAAAAAGTTCTATTTTTTAGTCCACTTGATTGTTTATTAAGAGTGTTTTTTGGTTTGAGGGTGTCTGACCCCTCTTAGGCCTTGAAAGACCTCATTTTGTGCTACTTTGTGCTAGTTTCGGGACTTTGGTGTTTGGGCCTCTTCACCACTGAAATCTTGAGGGATTTCAGTGGTGGAGATGGTGCCTTGAAGTCTCCAAAAGGAGGGGGCCACCCCCTCTCCTTGTTGTCCTTGAAATGGACCATTTTTGGCCTCTTGAGAGAGCATCATGTTAAAGCGTGTATTGACCATGTCTTGGCTGCTTTCCATGCTTAATATGTTGTAATATAACTCTGTTTTTACTTGGTTTTGGTACACCTTGCATGCTTAGCATATCTACCATGTAATGCCATGATATTGCCTCAATGTGCCTTAGGTTGTTAGCCCTTGTTAGAGCATGTTTTAGGCTTAGTCTTGTGAAGCTTTTGTGCATATTTTGCCATGTTTTAGGTCTGTCCATGGTTGTTTGGGTCGGATTTGGCATGCATCATATAGCCTCTTTGCATTTTTGGCTTGTTGGCCTTAAGTGTGTGCATGTATAGCATGACATTTTTGCATTGATTTGGTGATTTGGGACCATCCACCATGTCATTTCAGACCTTATAATATGCTTCTAAGCTTGCATTTGATGTCCCTTTAATGCCTTGTAAGGTTGTCATCTCATGCTCCATGTTTGTGCCGTCATGCATGCCACCATGTTTAGGCCCTTAGGATGTCATGTCATTGTGTTCTTAGCTTTGTTTTAACATGCTAAACCTCTGATTTTAGTCCTTCCTCTCACGCCTTGTTTCGCCTTGCCAAGTGTAGTTCAATGCTCCATTGGTTTGCCTTGAACACTTGGGCTATTTGTTGCATGTTTGGCTTGATTTGTTGCTTGGTTTGGCACCATCCTCATGCATTTTCAGAGCTTATGTTGCATGTTAATTGTCCATGATATGCCACTTTCAAGTGTGTTTGAGAGTTGTCCAATTTCTGCCTAAGTGTTGGTCCTTGTGTGCATGTGTGTGTGCATACCATTTAGCCCTCATTTTATAGCACTTTGGCTACTGTTTTAGGCCTATTTAGAATTGCCTAAATCATGTATAAGTCCATCTTTGCATCCATTTGCATGGCCCCATGTTTGCTTGTATGCTTGCATAAGTTTGTTGCCATGCCATGTTGCATTGCATGCCTAGTTCCTTGACTTGGTGATAGGAATTGCGCCTTAGTTTGTTTGTATTTCATTTGACATGAAAGTTTCATACTCGATTCTTTGGGCCATCATGCATGGAAATGCGTGATTGGTGGTCCGAGAATCGAGGCACATGCCCCTTTGAGTCACAACCATGATAGGGGACATGATTAGTGCATACATGCCTTGAATTGTACTGCCATGCTTTGCCTTGCCCTCTGTTGCTGTCAATTGCAGATTCTGCAGGAACACTTTGCCGACCGGCAGTGTAAAGTGCCGACCGACAATCCTTTCTCTGCCGATAGCTTCACCAATGGCCGGTGGCCACATCTCATTGCCGGTGGCAATTCCATTCAGCCGGTGGTGTTCCCAGATGTCCAAGGGAGCAGTCCTTAGGTTTTGGCAACCTCCAGAGGAGTGAAGGAAGGAAAACAGAGGCAGCCTATGCATGGCGGCGCGTTTCCCGGGGCGATTTACTGTTTTCTTAGCTTAAGTCAATTCGCTTAGCTGATTAGGCAATTTGTAATATTTAATTAGCTTGCGTAGTTAATTATTTGTATTATTTATTTGGTCCCTCCGAGCGAGGGCAAATCTGTAATCAGTGTGGGTGAGTGGTGTGTATGTCTTCCAATCCCCGCTTCTTTCTTCCCTTTTATTTACCTGCTTATGATGGTAGATTAGGGCAAGTTTAAATTAGCATACCTTATGCAATGCATGCGTGCATTCGTACATTTGTTTTGCATGCACCGGGCTCGGTACATCACGCTAACTGCATCTGTATTTCAAATTCCAAACTGAATACATGTTAGTTGTGCATTTTCATATGTCATTCATAGACTAGCCAAGCCCATTCTAATGACATTTTGTATGCGATGCATTAGGCATTTAACATGGACTTGGATCATGCATTGATTACTAACACGTTCTTTTTTTTAGCTCGGAGTACTATGTGAGTATTTATGCTTTAGCATCTCGCATGCGTGTGAATGTTGCCATGACAGTATGTTTGCCATGCGGCTAAATGCTTATGTGATATTACTGTTTGCATGCCTGTGGGTGAAGGTTGGATTGTTTGAGTTGGAAAAACTCGTTGAAATCCGTATTTTAGCCTACTTGCGAGTAGCAATTTTCAAAGCACTTTTCAAAACAAACGGATATGCAATGCTTATTTCCAAATTAGGCAATCTAGTCTATACTTGTTTGTTGCGCGCATAATATAGTAACTCTAGGCTAATAATTGGAATAAGAACACATAACGTTTTCAAAATCGGATATCATGATCAGTAGAGACCGGTCTTCGGACCGGGCGAAAGGGGGTGCTCATAGCTGACCTTCCCCGATCGTACCCAAGCTCCCGAGCCGAGACAACTCCGGTGATGACGGACATGTGGCCTTCGGCACCGAGTCAGGGTTTCCTAAATTTTCCCATTTAAAAAAAAAAAATATTTAGGTGGCGACTCTGTATCTGGCAAAGCAGTCCATGTTTGGCACTTCTTTTCAAAAATCTGTTTCTCAAAACGATTTGCCGGATTTTGACTCTTTGGTTCAGATTAAGAACCGTGACTCAAATCGAGTCCGAACTAGTAGCGAGGGCCCCACGCGGGTGCGTCTACAGCTAGTTTCGAGCATGTTTTTGGTCTCGTATTGACCAGCCTTGGGACTGTTTTGGGTGCCCTCGGCCCTTTGGGGCTTGCCTTTCATAGCCGTGGTTTGAGTCCCTCGGCTAGCCTTCAGCTTTAGGCTTTCCTCCATGCTATACTTGCTTTGCTTGGTTGATTTGGCATCATTCCTCACATATTTTCAGAGCTTACTGCATTGCCACATTCTCATATTTGTCACACCTTGCTCATGCTTAAGAGTTGGTGTCTTGTTGCCTTGCTTATGAACCTAAGTGTGTGCATGTTTGTGTGTGCTTTTGTGCTTCCAATTCAATACTTTGGCCACTGGTCTGGGCATGTTTGAGAGCTGTCCATTTTAGTTTAAGCCCATTTTTGCATGTTGTTGCATACTTGGCACATTACATGTTGTTGCATGCTTGCCTTGCATATTATTGCATGCTTGTTGCATACTTGGTACATTGCATGTTATTACATGCTAATTCCATTACGTGTTGTTGCATGCTAATTTCATCGCATCATGCTTGCATGTTTACATAGCATTGTTTGTGCATGCCTTGCCTCTTGATCAAACATGATAGAGGTTGAGGTCTCTTATGTGATTTTGTGCATTCATTCCATATTGAATTGCACACTTGGCTCCTTTGGCCATCATGCATTGGAATGTGTGATTAGTGGCCTGAGGGTTGAGAACTACACACCTTTGATTCTCAAACATGTAGTTGCAAACATTGTCTTGCAAATGTATTGCCATATCTCTGTTTGTCCTCTGCTGCAGCAAAACAGTATTTTGCAGGAAAAGATGGCTGATCGGCTATCTGGTGTGCCGATCGGCTAAAAGTGTTTGGCCGATGACCTTATAAATGGTCGATGACACCTTTCCTTTGGTCGATGGCTTCACCATTTGGCCGATGGCCTCTCAGCATGTCCATGAATTGGTTCTAGAGCATCACAGGACTTTTCATAGTTTTTAGAGGTGCAGAACAGTGCAAACAGAGGCAACATGAGGCATGGCAACGGATTTCTGAGCGAAGCCGATCGAGCATGCATTTGTCCCTCTTGTCGAGGCCGCTTTACTGTTTTTGTAGCTTAATTAATTTGTTTAATTAGTTAAGAGGTGTGTAATAATTAATTAGCTTGTTAGTTGATTAATTAGTTGATTTGTATTATTCTTTCGGACCCTCCGTCGAGAGGGCCAATTGTTGTAATAAGCGTGCGTGAGTGTGTGCATGTCTTCCAACCCCACGTCTTTCTCCCTTTTACTTAACCGCTTACGATGGTTAGTTTTAGGGCATATTTCATTTAGCATCCTTATGCTATGCATGTTTGCATCATTCATTTGTACTGCATGCACCGGGCTCGGTGCATCATACTAACTGCATCGTATTTCAATTCCTACTTGAATACATGTATCGAATTGTCGTATCTCATATGCCATCTTAGAATAGCCAAGCCTATTTCTAGTAACATTTTGCATGTGTTGCATTAGCCATCTTAAACATGGCTAGGATCATGCATGATTACTAACTAGCTATTGCTTTGGCTCGGAGTACACTGTGAGTGTTTATGCTTTAGCATCTTGCATGTGTGTAAGTGTTGCCATGATAGCATTCTTGCCATGAGGCTATTTGTTTATGTGATATAACTGTCTGAATGCCTATGGGTGATGGTTGGATTGCTTGAATTGGAACAATTCGTTAAAATCCTCGATTTAGCCTACTTGCGAGTAGCAAACTTCAAACCGTTTTTCAAACAACAAATATATAATGCTTTGTTCCAAATTAGGTGATCTAGTCTATAGTTGTGTGTTGTGCGCATCACATAGTAATTATAGCTAATAACTTGAATAAGAACGCATGTGTTTTCAAAAACAAGATATCATGCTTAGTACAGGCCGATCTTTGATCGGGCGAGCGGGGGTCCTCATTGCATGACCTTCCCCTCTCGTACCCAAGTTTCCGAGCCGAGGCAACTTTGGTGATGATGGACACGTGACCTTAGGCAACGAGTCAGGGTTTCCTAAATTCCCCCAAAATAAATATTTAGGTGGCGACTCTGAATCTGGCAAAGCAGTCCATGTTTGGCACTTCTTTACAAAAATCTGTTTTCCAAAACGATTTGCCGGATTTGGACTCTTTGGTGATTTATCGGTCTTGCACTGCACTTTGCGAGATTAGATTCAGGACCATGACATTTGAGTCGGAACTGTAGTATGCTAGAGAGCAAACGAGATTTCGGGCCTTCGCAAGCGCGAAGCTTCGGGAGTCCTCGGGGCCTGTCTACACACGTCTGCAGTTTCTTGCGACTTTGCTGGGGATTTAGAGAACTTGACTCGAACTCATGATATCTTGTTTTGATTACACTTATGTGTCTATTTGCATTTCATTTGCATTAGTGCGCCTAGGACACTGTGTTTGCTATATGCTATTCCTGAACAGTTTGCCGGAGGCCCGCTTTGAGAAGCGTGCCATAAGGCTAACCGGTTGCGGGCTCTGCCATGACGGGAACACAAACCCCGATTTTTACTGGGGCACCCTCTTTGACCATTCGACCTGTTGCATATCGAAAACTGTAGCGACCATTCCAAGCTAGGACAGGTTGCTTACCCGATTATAGGTTGTTTGAAACCGCTGTGTGCATATTGAAACTCTAGCTCCTGACAATAGGACAGGGAAACCCTACCCCTCCATAGGGGTGTTTTTGGCTCTTACTTGCTTGATTATGTGCTTTCAGGAGTGCGTCTCTACAGGAATGCATGTATCAGTTTGCAAATTTGGGTATCAGGCCTGTGGGCATCAGTATTTGGGGGATCAGTTTTACCTGCAGGTATCAGATTCAGATTCGGGACAGTGATTTGGGAACAGTGATCAGTGGTTGAGAACAGTTCTTTTAGCTTACAAATGTCAACTGTGTGTTGTCTTTATTTAAGCCATTATGCTGTCCATTTTTCTAGTTATTTGTTTCCTTATTATGCTTTATTTATCTTTTTACAAGGTAGCTTAGCACCATTGCATCCGACCAAGCAGATATTCCCCGAGCACTCTGGGTTAGAGGTCGTAGACTTAATCGATCCGCGGATCTGATAAACGGACAAGCGGTGTTTCTTTTTTTACCCCCGGTTACTAGACGGAGGTCAGTAAGGCGCAGTGTATCGGTACAGCGGTAAACAGATCAGTGGTCCACCCCACCAGTGAACAGTCAGGTTGAGGTCTCAGTTTCTACTGCAGGGATAGATATACTAGTTGTTAAGTTAGACCAGCACCCTATGGCAGGTATGGAAGGGATGATGCGTCAGCTCCAGGAGAGTATGCAAGCCATGCAGCAAGATGCTTCCTGTCAGGCAGAAGTGGCTGTACAACAAGCAGAAGTAGTGGCCTAACAGGCAGAGTTAATCGCCAGGCTACAGCAGCAAACCGGAGCATCTTCTTCGCACCCACCTCCTCCCCCACCTAGAGTTCCAATACTTGGGGAGACCGCCAACGTCCAGGAAAATACGGACGTTCTAACAGGGCCAGCTCCGCCCCCAATCCTACCCCAGCTATCTATAGTGCCGACCAATATAGTGGACACACCGTTTGAGTTCGAGGTGGATCCCACAGCGCTAAAAGTGAGCAAGGTAGAAAAGCTATTCAAGAAGTCTCAAGGTGTGAAATCCATTATGGATATAGAGGATGGGTACACCAACTCGGCCATGACTCTGCCAGACCGGTTTAAAATGCCGCACATAGACCGTTTCGACGGGTCTGGGGATCCCTTGGTACATTTGCGGCTGTTCTCGGATATACTAAGGCTGATGGGCCTCTCTAGATTGCAGAAGCTTTCCCTGTTTGGTCGGACCCTGTCGGGTGTAGCGGCTATTTGGTATGCAAAACTGGAGGACTCTATTAAGAGGAACTAGGAGGAGATGGCTGAGGCCTTTGTAGCTCAATACTCCTACAATACGCAGATTGAGGTCACAACTCGTGATCTCGAGACAACTAGGCAGGAGCCAAAGGAGAGTTTCTCCGATTTTGTGACCCAGTGGAGGGCTAAAGCCTCGATGATGGCCATCAGGCTCGTTGACAAAGATCAGTACGGATGGTTGTGCGCAACCTCCAGCCAAAGCTCATGCAGAAGATGATCGTCCTCTCCCTTCCCACTTTTGCAGATCTACATGAGATTGGGGTGTAAATCGAGGACGCCATGAAACAGGGCCTCATTGATCATGAGAGAGAGCAGCCCAAGAGGGCATTCAACCGCAGTACGAATGCAGGCACAAGCAATGCTGCAGCTGCCAGATCTTCAGATGTGGGTATGGTCATCACCACCACCACCCCAAAAACCCTTGCAGCTACACCAACCACTGGTACGTCCGGAAGTAGCTCGCAAACAACCAAGTTCCCACCCCGAGGCCAGAGAGCCTTCACCCCATTATACATGCCTTTGTCTAAGGCTTTGGGGGTTTTGATTAGGAAAGGGCACTTGAAGCCCCTGGAGCCGCAGCCATTGCTAGAAAAACTTCCTCCCTCCCACAACCCAGCTAAATACTGTGTGTTTCACCAACAGCATGGTCATGACACTGACCAGTGCTTCAGATTACGTCACGAAATCCAAGATCTCGTTGACAATAGGGTGTTCGCACCCTCAAAAAAACCAAATGTTACAACCAACCCTCTCCCACCACACAACTAGGCTCCACCTCCCAAACGCATCAACTTGATCCAAACTGGGGTTGTGTCATATGACCCTAGTATATATATCACTCCTTTCCACCTACCTAAGCCTGAGGTGTTCATTCCTGACAGCATTGACTTGTGCATGTTGGACATCTCCCACACCCAACCTGAACCGGTAGTGGTGACTATCGAAGATAGAATTGGGTTGACTGTGGGGGTAGATGGGAATGATCATTGAAAGCCTAAGGGGTCTGCGAGCTTCATGTACAACCCGAGCTGCTACATCACATCAGCAGGCTAGGCTAGGACGAATGTGGAATTACCAGTGAGGGCAGAGATCTATGTAGCACGGGAGGATGGACCTAATCAGGGGCTAGATGACCTAGCGGATCTGGAAGAGGACATTGCTAACCTTTAGTTTTTCAACGAATAGGATCCAGGGGACGTGACTGTCAACTGGTTTGATCTGGAAGGGTCGGCAGAAGTTACTGGGTGACTCAGCGACGAGCTGGATGTTGTTGAGGCACCTCAGCTAGAGCAGGGGCAACCAGGAACTAGAATGTCAACAGTGGCCGGAAGGACCGGGAATTAGGATGCACCGTCGGAGAGCACCGGTGTTAAGAATTTTGCTCAGAATACGGGCAGTTTGAATACAGGAGATATTGAACAGCAGGCTACACTGAAGCAGTTTGAGCAGGAAAGAATCGAAGATTCTGAGAGGGTCAGAAAGGCCAAAGCCCCTGCAGGGATAGAACGCGCTGTGTGCACAAGAACGGATGCTGCGAGCACAGGGACGGGAGGTGCTGTGGGCACAGGAATAGTTGTAACGGAATCAGACAAATACCTGTCGGTTGCCGATGGTATGTGGTGGGAAGACGATGACTTATGTCTTGCCCACAACGATGAAGATTGGGGACAAAGCCAACCGGATGATACCTGGTATGTGGGGGAGGTTGACCACATGACTCAGAGTGGGCGATATTTCAAACCCCTGCACTTGGATCAACTAGAGGCGTCTAGAAAGGACAAAGAGGCAGAGAAGTAGAAAGAAAAACTGCTCGAAGAGGAGGCTGTGCTAAAACAGCTTAAGAAGATACAAACGGACATCTCCATCTAGGGACTGCTTATGGCCTCAAGAGTTCATAGACAAGCTGTCCTTTCTGTAATGGACAAGGCCAAACTTTTAATTGACACCACGCCTGAGCAACTCGTAGGATTGGTTTTTCCGGGGGGGAGCTTCCCCGACGTTGACCTTCACTGACAAGGAGTTGCTGCCTAAGGGGGAAAATCATAATAAACCTCTCTACATCTCTGTTGAGTGTAGAGAAAAATAGATACCAGTGGTTCTTGTCGATACAGGATCCACTATCAATGTGTGCCCGTCGAGGACGGCATATGCAATCGGGTTGAAGCCCGTGGATTTTGTGCCAACAGCACAGGTGATAAGGGCCTACGACAATACTAGCAGAGAGGTGATGGGACCGTGCAGATTCGGACTCAGGTTGGTCCAGGACAACACGATATTGACTTTCATGTCTTGGACATTCCCGCAACCTTCAATCTACTCCTAGGGCGGCTGTGGCTGCACCAGGTGACGGCAGTCTCTTCCACCCTGCATCAAATGCTAAAGTACCCCCACGGGAAGGGGGTGGCTCTAGTTTTTGGGAATTCTTCAATTGATCCGCCGCCAGAGGTTTCTACACCAGTTCTGGATATTGAGCATGGCGCAGAGGATGTGTTCCTATCAAGATTCACCCTAGCCAAGGCCCGGGTTGTTCAGAATATCTTAGTTGTTGATGAGGGATTATGTGTCAGTGTACAGCCTGTGTTCCTCATGAACAAGCTCCAGCACATCCTCGGGATGGGATTAGGAAAAAGTGGCCGGAAGGGCATTGCAGCATCGGCCGAAGTGCCGCACAACCCGCATACCTTTGGCTTAGGTTATCTGCCTACCAAAGAGGACTGGGTGAGGAAAGGTAAAGAGATGGCCGGAAGCGCCAGAGCCAAGCAAGCCGGCAAGCCTTATGAGTTGATGCACCACCCTATCCAGGGTACGCTAAACGGACACATTGTCCGGGAGGGTGAAGACTTCCCGTTCTGTGGCTTCCCAGAGCCATAGCTAAATGCCGAGAGGCGGCGCTTGCCGGGATTTGAGATTTTCTTCGAGTTGCAATGGTCTGGGGATGATGTTGCTGAGGAGCAGACAAACCCACCAGCTGAGGCTGAGCAATGTAAAGAAGAGGATTCCGAGAGCACCGAGATTGAAATGGGGGTAGCACTGGCTTGTCTACTTTCAAATCCTCCGATCGTATATGAGTGCTTGGGGGATAACTTTTCAGTCTCCATGATTGGGAATGATGCAGCTGTGAGCCCATCTTTAAACATTCTGGATGTGCCCATTGCACCCTCCCTCGTCTGGCAGTACGAGGAGGGATTTCTATCGAGCAGCATCGGGTCAGGTAGTGAGCCGGAATCTGATTCCACCAAGTCTGTGGAGTCGGAATTAGGTTCCAGCTCGTCTGAGTCTGAGTCCGGTATTCTTGGGGGTGACAACCCAGATGCCAAAGTCCTGTCTAGGTGGTCCTTTTCTTTTTCCTTTGAGTCTGTTGTAACAGAGGAATCAGGCAATTTGGAAGTGATTAATGAGAATTGTGCGGCTGTGGCCTTCGAGTACTTTTCTGTGCCTTTGATTTATTGTATTAATCAAGACTTTCAAAATTTCGATGAAAACGACGAGGAAGAAATCCCTCTGGTTTTGCAATATTTGCTTGATCAAGAGCAGGAGAGGTCTGTTAAACCGCTGGTTGATGAAATCACCACAGTTAATGTGGGTACTGAGAAGGACCCGCGGCTGGTCCAGATTGGGTCCACATTGTCTTCGGAGGAGCACGAGCGCTTAGTCGCTTTATTAAAAGATTTCAAAGATGTTTTCGCGTGGTCTTACGAAGACATGCCTGGAATTGATCCTGAGATTGTACAGCACTAGATCCCTCTTGAACCAGAGGCCCGACCTGTTAAGTAGAAGCTCAGAAGGATCTACCCGGACTGGGCTCTTAAGATCTAAGAAGAGGTCACCAAGCAAATTAACGCAGGGTTCCTACTGGTATCTGAGTACCCAACTTGGTTGGCCAATATAGTTTCGGTGCCGAAGAAGGATGGCAGAATTCGGGTATGTGTGGACTTCAGGGATTTGAACAAAGCCAGTTCGATTTCCTCTGCCGCATATCGATGAATTAGTGGACTTCACTGCTGGGCATGCGTTGCTCTCATTCATGGATGGCTTTTCTGGCTACAATTAGATTTTGATGGCACCCGAAGATCGGGAGAAGACTGCTTTCACCACCCTATGGAGAACCTATTGTTATAGGGTGATGCTGTTTGGGCTGAAGAATGCTGGAGCTACGTATCAACAGGCCGCGACTGTGATTTTGCATGACATGATCCATAAAGAGGTTGAGGTGTACGTGGACGACATGATTGTCAAGTCTAAGGAAAGAGAGGGCCACTACACCGCCTTGCAAAAATTCTTTCAACGGATCAGAGAGTTTCGGTTGCGGCTGAATCCTCAGAAGTGTACGTTTGGTGTTACATTAGGGAAAATGCTAGGGTTCTTGATAACACAGAGAAGTATCGAGGTCGATCCTTCTAAAATAAAGGCCATCTTAGAAATGCCACCACTGAGGACTGAAAAGGAGGTGCGAGGTTTTTTGGGTAAAGTGCAATTCATAAGACGGTTTATTGCAAAATTAACCTTGACTTGTGAACCACTCATTGGTCTCCTGAAGAAAGGAAAAAAGTTCCAATGGGATAGCCGATGCCAAGCAGCTTTTGAACAGATCAAGCAATATTTACAGAACCCACCTGTGTTGTCACTGCCTGAGCCAGGGAAACCATTGATTCTCTATCTTTCAGTGATTGAAACTACAATGGGCTGCATGCTTGCACAGGAGTCTGAGGACAAAGTGGAGAGAGCTATCTACTACCTGAGCAAGAAAATGCTGGATTACGAGACCCGCTACACTCCGCTGGAGAAGGCTTGTTTGGCCTTGGTATGGGCTACCAGGAAGCTGCGGCACTACCTATTAGCTCACTCCGTAATACTAGTTTCGATATTAGATCCCATCAAATATCTCTTCGAGAAACCGACACTTACGGGTAGGCTAGCCCGTTGGTTGCTTCTGCTTTCCGAATTCGATTTGAAGTACATGACGCGCAAGTCAGTGAAGGGGAGAGCAGTAGTGGAGTTCCTAGCCGATCACCCAGTGGACGGGGATGAAGTAGTTGAGTATCTGTTCCTAGACGAGGCCATTCTGTATGTCGAAGAAGAGACCTGGACGATGTACTTTGATGGAGTGTCAAACCAATACGGGTATGGAATTGGGGTGTTGCTGATAGCACCCGACAATTCTTGCATATCCTTAGCCTTCAAACTTCGGTTCAAAGTGTCGAACAATGAAGCAGAATATGAGGCTTGTATTGCTGGTTTAGAAGCCGCCCTAGAACTAGGGGCAAAACGGTTGGATGTCATCGGGGACTCGAACCTTGTTGTATCTAAAGCTAAAGGAGATTGGAAAGTTAAAGAAGAAAAGATGAGAATCTACCACCAGACCTTGGACGTGCTGATTCCTCAATTTGAGAAACTGAACTTCGCTCATCTGTTAAGAGAGAACAATAGGTTCGCAGATTCATTAGCAACTCTATCTTCTATGATAGACATTCCTTTCAGAGTCTGGATGCGTCCGATCATCATTGAACAGAAATTCGTGCCGGCATACGAGCTGATTGCTGCCATAGATGAGGTACAAGATAAGAATCCCTAGTATTACGATGTCTGGAGCTTCTTGGAAAAGGAAGTGTATCCACCGGGGGCAAATGCCAAAGACAAGTGGGCAATTCGAAGAATGGCTACTCAGTTCATTGTCTGCGGGGTTAAACTGTACAAGAGAGGTCATCTCGGGATGCATAAACTGTGTGTTGATGCTGAAGAATCCAAGCGCCGGATGGAGGCCATCCATGGAGGAGAGTGCGGAGCGCACATGAACGGGGTGATGCTAGCCCAGAAGATCCTTAGACAGGGTGTAGACACGCCCTCAAGGGCCCCATGCTATAGTTCGGACTCATTTGTCACGGTTCTTAATCTGATCTCACAATGTGCGCTGTGAGATTGATAAATCACCAAAGAGTCCAAATCCGGCAAATCGTTTTGGAAAACTGATGTTTAAGAAAGAAGTGCCAAACATAGACTGCTTTGCCAGAGACAGAGTCGCCACCTAAATATTTTATTTTGCGGGAATTTAGGAAACCTAGACTCGTGCCTAAGGCCACGTGTCCATCATCACCAAAGTGACCTCGGCTCGGGAACTTGGGTACGATTGGGGAAGGTCATCTATGAGCACCCCCACTCGGTCGATCAAATATCGGCCTATACTAAGCATGATATTTAGTTTTTGAAAACACATGTGTTCTTATTCCGATTAATTAGCTATAATTTACTAAGTGATGCGCACAACACACAAGTATAGACTAGATCGCCTAATTGGAACAAAGCATTGCATATCCGTTTATTTGGAAACGGTTTGAAGTTTGCTACTCGCAAGTAGGCTAAAATGCGGATTTCAATGTATTATCCCAATTCAAACAATCTAACCTTCACCCACAGGCATTCAGGCAGTTATATCACATAAGCAAATAGCCTCATGGCAAGCATGCTTTCATGTTAACACTCACATACATGCAAGATGCTAAAGCATAAACACTCACAGTGTACTCCGAGCCAAAATAAAGAACTAGTTAGTAATCAATGCATGATCCTAATTCATGTTAAGATGGCTAATGCAACACATGCAAAATGCAACTAGAAATAGGCTCAGCTATTTTAAGATGTCATATGAATGCTACATTTGATATATGTATTCAAATTAGAATTTGAAATACAATGCAGTTAGTATGATGCGCCGAGCTCGGTGCATGCAATACAGATGAATGATGCAAACATGCGTAGCATAATGTATGCTAATGGAAATATTCCCTAAATCTAACCATCGTAAGCGGTTAAATCAAAAGGAGAAAGAAGTGGGGTTGGAAGACATGCATCACACACACGCACGCTTATTGCATAATTGCGCCCTCTCGACGGAGGGACCGAAAGAATAATACAAATTAACTAATTAACTAACTAATTAATTATTACAAAACACTTAACTAATTAACCAAATTAATTAAGCTACAAAAGCAGTAAAGAGGCCTCGAGAAGAGGGATGCATGCATGCTCGGACGGCTTTGCTCGGAAATCCATCGCCATGCTCATGTTGCCTCTGTTTACATTGCTCTGCACCTCTAAACACTGCACAAGTCTCAAGGATGCTCCTGAACCACTCCCTGATCACTGTAGGAGGCCACTGGCCAAGATATGAAGTCACCGGCCATGGGAACATGATCATTGACCAAAAGTGGAGCTCTCGGCTAGGTTAAGTTAGCCGGTCGGCACTGAAGATGGCCGACTGACCATCTATTCTTGCAAAATCTTGTTTTTACTGCAACAGAGGACAGACAGAGCATGGCAATGCATTTTCAAAGAAATGTTTGCACAACCACCCTCCTTATCATGTTGAAAGCTCAAAGGAGTATGGTCTTCGGCTCTCGGGCCATCAATCACGCATTTCAATGCATGATGGCCCAAAGAGGCCAAGTGTGCAATTAATATCAAATGAAATGCACAAAAAACATACAAGGGCCCTTAACCTCTATCATAGTTGATCAAGAGGCAAGGGATGCACATACAATGCTATGGAACCTAAACATGCAAGCAAGCATACAAGCAAATCAAGCATGATGCGAACCCAATGCTACATAAGCATGTTAATGACAATGCCATACAAGGCTAATGGTGACAAGCATGCCAAGTGCAATGCAACTTAGACAAGCATGCAAAATGTAACATGAACATTCAAGCATGCAAGGCAAACATGGGACAACATATAAAGGGACAAGATATGCAAACATGCAAAGCTATTTAACAAAAGCATGCCAAATGCAATACCACCTGAACATGCAACAACATCTTATGGACTAAGTATGCAACAAGGCACAATTGAACTAGCATGTTATAACATGCAATTTATCAAAGATGCAACAAGCATGCGACAATATGCAAGGCAAGCATGCAACAACATGCGGGGATGGACTTAAACCAATATGGACAGCCCTCAAATAGGACCAAATCATTGGCCGAGATGCTAAGAAATGAGAGACAAAAGCATATGCAAACATGCATGCTAATTGGCCTATCACCTGGGCATGAAGACACAACTCTTAAGCACACTTAAAAGAGTGAAAAGCATGCAAGTGTAACAATACTACATGCTCTAAAATGATGTTAGAAATGATGCCAAATCACACATATAATCATAATCATAGCATGCATAAGGCTTACGGCCTAAGACTAGTAAAGGGACTTGAACCAAAGCTACACAAAACAAGGAGCATATGGCAAACATAACCCAAAACAGTCCTAAATCATGTCAAGATGGTCCTAAAACATGCAAGGAATGAAGCCAAAACATGCTTGAACGAAGGACCAAAAGCATGAAGCAAACAAAGGCCACAAAAGAGGTGTTAGACTACACCTACCAAAGCCAAACATGGCATGACTTAAGAAACCAAAAACAGAGTTATGGCATGTCAAAATGAGCCCAAAAACCCACTTAGATGGCATCCCAAATGCCTAAGCATGGTGGCATACATGATGACACATTCATGAGGCATAACGTACCGACTCTTTAAAGCATTAAAGAAATTACAAGTGCAAGCATATGAGCATACTATATTGACTGAAATAGCATAACAAGTGGAGCCAAACCATTGAAATGGTCGAAGTAGAGCATGCTAATGACTTGAGTACCCAAAGCTAAAAAGCTAGATTGCATGGTAGCTATGCAAGACAATGCAAGCATGACCAAAACAATGAAAAACAAAGATTTAGCATGGTAAACCAAGGCCAAAAGGTTCATGGAGTTAAGCCAAAATCATGCTAGAATGGCATGTTACAACATGATGCATGTTGAGGGAAACAAGAGGATTGTAAGGCAAGTATATGATGCATATAAAAGGCCATCAAACCACCTTGAAACAGAGGTATATTATGGCAAAACAAAGCCTAATACACACTGAAATAAAGCTACAATAAGCTAGGCATATAAGCCACCAACATAAGCCATTTATGTAAGCATTCAAGACAATAAGAAGAGGGGATGGCCCTCTCCTATTTGAGACCTTAAAACACCATCAGTGGTGAGAAGGCCTAAACAAGGTGATCTCAAAGCTTAAAAATAAAGCACAAGAACAAGGCCAAGCAAGGCCTAAGGGGGGGAAACAACCCCAAACACAAAAATGACCTTAAACAAAGGTCTTAAGCACTAAAAATCAGAACTTTTATCAGTTATAAACTAAGCTTAAAACAATAAGCAAGATAGTCTAAAAGCTTAAGCAAGAAAAAGGTATCTAAAGCAATTAACTCACCCTTGTAGAACCTCTTCAAGAACAAAGCTCTAGCAGGTTTTCTGAGTTCAAACCAACCCAAGAACACTGAAATCAACCTCCTAGCAACTCAGCAACCAATGATGGTGTTCTAGTGTGTGTTTGTGTACAATAGTAAGATAATACTACACTTTTGAAGCACAAAAATTGAGAAACAAGGCAAGATAGATACAAGGCTATATCTATCTTTTCTAAGACCAATTTCTGAACCCTGGAGGAGGGAGGAGGAGCTCCCTCTTTATAGAAGTTCAATAACAAAGCTTCCAAAGCAAGCTAAACCAAGAGGCAAATCCCTCCATACACGTATATGGAGGGGAGCAAATGTGCATGCCAGCTAATCCAGCTGGCATAAAATATTTGTATAAAGCAAATGAACAGGGTTCGGCCAGGAAAAAATGGCCGATCGACCAACACAATGGACGGCCGACCAAAAATAGCACCGATCGGCCAAAACTCTTGGCCGATGGCAAGAAAAAGGGGCTGATGGAATCATGCCCGGGTCAGTGGGTTGAGGGGATGGAAACAAGCTACCCTCTTCCCTTAGAAGCAAATAAATACAAGTGTTTGGTCCACAATGAAGCACAAAATAGACAAGTTGAGAGATCTTTAGGCAAGGCGCGTAGCCGAGACCTCCGAGAACTCAAAACGAACACGAACAAGGATGATCATCGAGTGTTCAAACGATGACGTCCAAGTCTTGAGGACGGTCAAAAATGGGGTGTCTACACAGGGTTATTACTGGTCCACCATGGAGGAGGATTGTATTGGCTTTGTCCGGCGATGCCACAAATGTCAGATCCATGCAAATCATATGAACATTCCATCGTCGAAGCTGTACAACATGACTTCGCCATGGCCGTTTTCAATCTGGGGGATTGATGTGATCGGGGCTGTCACTTCAAAGGGGTCTAATGGGCGTGAGTTCATTCTGGTAGCAATAGGCTACTTCACGAAGTGGGTTGAGGCCCAATCTTATGTGGTATTGAAGGCATCACATGTTGCTAAGTTCATCAGGAACAACATCATCTGTCGCTACGGGGTCCCGAATGAGATTATTTCGGAAAACGGTTCCCACTTCAAGAAGGAGGTGATCGATTTGTTGGAGAAGTACAACGTGGCTTTTCATAAGTCATCTACATATCGACCGCAAACCAATGGAGCAGTTGAGGCCGCCAACAAGAACATCAAGCACATTCTGCAGAAGATTGTGGAAACCTACTGGGACTGGCCAGATAAGTTGCCATTTTCTCTGTGGCGCTACCGAACTTCAATTCGAACTTCTACTGGAGTAACTCCGTATTCTTTGGTGTATGGGATAGAGGCTGTTCTGCCTATCGAAGTTGAGGTTCCGTCATTATGGGTACTGGCTGAATGTCAGATAGCTGAGGCAGAATGGCAACAGAGCAGGTTCAAAGAACTCATGCTGTTTGATGAGAGAAGGCTGGAAGCACTGTATCATGTTCAGGGTTATCAACGAAGAATCGCTAGGGCTTTCAACAAGAAGGTTAAGTCCAGGAATTTGAAAGAAGGAGATTTGGTGCTCAAAGACAACTGAGCTCCCATCCATGTCCCTGGGGGCAAGTTCAGACCTAATTGGACTGGCCCTTACATCATCAAGTCTATCTGGTCGGGTGGAGCTATCGTTCTGATGGACTTAGATGGCCTAGAGTTCGCCCAACCGATCAACATGGACAAGTTGAAGAAATACTTTTCCTGTGTGGCTCGCTAGGCCGAAAACCCGAAAGGGCAACTTAGGCAAAAGTTAGAGCATGAAAATTTTGAAATTGTAAAAACTGAGCTCGCAAGGTTGAAAACCCAGAAAGGGCGGCCGTAGCAATAGTTAGAGCGCAAAAAGAGAGTGTTAATACATGAGTGAACCCGAGCCGAACTACGTAAGCTTGATTCCCATCTTCGGGATACGTAGGCAACTTCATCCTGAAGTCCAGCCATAAACACTTCCAAATTAACTTTGTCCATGTGATCATGTTGGTCATCTTTGTCTATTTTGCATTCAAGAGCTCGATTGTGATCTCTAGTGCAGTGCTATTCAGACTAGGGGCAACTTTCCAGTTGCTAGGATCCAGGGTTGTACATCTCAGTGATAGATCTCGGGCGTGTCCAGTTGTCATCCATATCGAAAATGGTTTTGAAAAGTTTTAATAAAAGTTGATTTTGTTCAAATTAATCTTTTTACAACTTAGACCATTTTTGGACCAAACGAAAAATTTTTAGTACCCACAACCTTCAATTACATTGATTTCAGTACAGAGTTCTCCTAATCTTGAATGCAAATTGAAGTTGCTTTTTATTACATTCATAAAGAAAACTTGAAAATACTAATTAAAGCAAATAAATCTGGGGTATAGTCAGGTGTTCCTGCGTCCCCTCCCAGAGCTAGTCGAAGCCTCTGATGCCAAAGTAGACCCAACCTGTGCCTCTTCATCTGGCCAAGCTGTGCACTCATCAAAGACGGTGCAACTGAAAGTGGGAGCGGGGGCCAGAAGCTCTCTCGTCCTCCATGCTATGGCATACCGAACTAGCTGTGCGCCTCGGATAGGAAACGCAGTAGGGTACTCTATTCCCTTTTCCGGGCAAGTCTAATCATGTCTGAACTGGCTCCAAAATTGGAATGAAAAGTAAAAGACACAGTGTGTTAGGCCAATCAACTAAATCCCGGGCTGGTCATGCTGTAGCTCATCGCCGGTAAATTGAGCCAGGGGTAGTGCCAGGCAATGTCGAGAGCAGACAAACTGTATATCCAGTCGCTTCACCATCCCTCATCAGGGGCATCGACTAGACGTCGTTGGAAGAAATAGCTACGAGCTAAATATGCTGGGCACGAGTCCATAACCTTCAACTTATCCATCAACCATATCTGGAGAGGGATGAAAAATGAGAGATTAAAGAATAGAGAGGTCTACGTTGAGAGAAAAAGTGAGAAAAGGGTTTTGAGAGAAAAACTGAGCCTGAGGGCCGAATGATGTGAGAAATATATGTGAGATGGGATGGGAAACATTACCTGCAGTAGTAGTGGACTCCCCGCGAATCTAGTCATCTCCCGGCGATGAAAAGTGTCCAAACCCATCAATGTCACAGCTAGCGTCACGGCGATGCAGCTCTTGCCCTCTTTTAAGCCCTCAGTGACTTCAATCAAATGAGTGCTAAACCCTCCGGAGTTCGGGGCAAGCAAGAAATGAGACAGCATGCATAAGCAAAGCGCATGTCGCCGGAAACCCTACCTGTCATGGTCGCCGCGGTCGCTGGCATCGGAAAACCGACGAATCAAGCACAGAATATCCAGCACTCCATCACAGATCAATGACCGCGCGTCATGCAAAGTAAGCCCGCACATCCGCCCTAAGGCTTGGACGTAACCGAAGCGGAATTGAGGCAAGATTTCTTCATCGCGCTCGGATTCCATTAAAGCTTAGAAGTCCTCGAAAGTGGGACACATCTCTTGTCCGCCAAAGCTAAAGATGTGAGTTACCGGATTCCAAAACCTTGCCGCAGCATGAAGGAACGGAAAACGCAACGGAGTGCGACTCAATGTGAATAGTACGTTTATGCCAAAGCCCTAGAAATTCAGCTTTTCCGAGCCATCCAAGTTGGCAATCCAATTTGTGAGATTTTGGACAAGAAATGTTTCCATTTGGTGCAAAAAACTGAGCTAAAATGGAGAAACTACCAAGCTAGGGCATTTGTAGAAGAGAAGGTGTTGAGTGGATGACAGGTGGCAGCATTCTGGAGGTTCTTGCCATTTTTGGCCGATTGGCCAAAAAGAGTGCTGATCGACCATCTTTTTAGCCGATCAGCTAGTAATTATGGCCGATGGTCATTTCTTGTGGCCGATAGCCTCTCATCTTGGCCGATGGCCCTTCCTTTTGTTCTCAGAGCTGTCTATGTGTTAGAAGTGTTGAGAACTTGTGACTGTTTCCATTTCAAATGCCTTTCGGTGATGATTTTACGAAGTCGCGCCTGTGTTACTTCAATTTGTTTATTGAGCTGTTGTATTTTTGTTTATCGAGTTGTATTTCGTGTTCTTTAGTCCTTGTCTTGCTTATCGAGTTGTATTTACATTTGGTTAGCATGTCAAGTTCTTTGTTTTGCTTATCGAGTTGTTTTCTTGTCAGTCGGTTCACTACCTGATTAATGCAATTCGAGTGTTTAGTTTTTAAAACAAAGTTCAATCTCATTTACGTTGTTATGTAATGCGATGCGATGCGATGCTTAGAATGTACAAATGTAACACTTTTTCAACAAAAAGAGCTATTTCATTCGATCATATCTTCTTTTGCAAAAAGTACATAGTTTTGAAAAAAATAAAACCTGTCTGAGTCAGTACAATGTGCAAAACTACTAGTAAAAAGAAAAATAAAGCAAAGGAGAAAAACAGCAAAATGTTTGGATCGGCGCTAATTGCCTCAAGTGCGGGAGTCCCTCCTCGTCCTCTTCCTGGACGAAGGTCCAGGATCGCTACCGTCAGCTCCGCCGTCGGAATCTGAGCCCGAGCCATCCCCAGCCTCATCCTAAGACGACTCTGCCTCTGCATCAGACTCGTCGTCATCTGAAATAGGCGCTTGCGAGCTACTCCCAGAGTGAGTATGCCCGACTCTGTCGTGGCTGCGTACCGAGTTTCCTCGTCCTGCTCTCCCCGCTCCTCGAGCAAGTACAGATGGTCCTGCTAGAGCACCCCCTGTGGCTGGTATCTGGAATGGGGCTTGAAAAGAACAATTGCCAAACGCATCAGTTATGCTATGCAAAGTCGAGTATGGTATCGAATACAGTGTATGAGTACAGTGTATGAATGCCGTGAGTAATACTACGAGCAGTATGTGTGTTACAGTGTATCAGTATCGTGAGTGGTATGCGAGTGCAGTATATCAAGTGTCGTTTTGATAATGTGATGTATCAGATCATGTATAGAACAGATTATGCAATGTTTTGGGACTGAGGTTGAAAGATTTTACCGGGATACCGTAAATGCTCAGTAGGTCTATACTCCTCTGAAGCATCCCCATCACTGAGGCTGACAGCTCCAGAGCCTATCCAGTGTACTTAATCGAAGCTTGCAAAAGTGTTGAAGTATCTAGTATTCTGCAGGATATCAAATAAAATGAATTGACTGTACAGAATGCAAAGTATAGTACATACCGGGGTCGAGCTCTTGAACCCCGACGAGCTCATGATTAGTCGGAGGAGGAGCGATGGGTATCTGATAAGTCTCTCCATCCTATCCTCGGCATGTCATGGTGGTGGGCAGGTCTGGCCATTCAGTCTTTCGTCCCCTCAGGAACCACTCCGGTCATGGGCCTGGCTCGCCCTCGGTGCTCCTGCTCCTCCTGTTGGCGCTGCAGGCCTCTCCCTCTTGACTCGACGAGCACGGGCCAGAGGCCGCATGAGATGAGTCTCGATAAAGTCAGTGTAATCGCCCTCTGTAGACGCGCCCGTGCTGGGGGCCTCACTACTACAGTTCGGACTCAATTTGTGTCACGGTTCTTAATCTGAACCAAAGAGTCCAAATCTGGCAAATCATTTTGAGAAAACAGATTTTAGAAAAGAAGTGCCAAACATGGACTGCTTTGCCAGATACAGAGTCGCCACCTAAATATTTTTTATGGGGGAATTTAGGAAACCCTGACTCGGTGCCGAAGGCCACATGTCCGTCATCACCAGAGTTGCCTCAGCTCGGGAGCTTGGGTACGATTGGGGAAGGTCAGCTATGAGCATCCCCTCTCGCCCGATCCGAAGATCGGCCTCTACTAACCGTGATATCCGTTTTTGAAAACGTTATGTGTTCTTACTCCATTTATTAGCCTAGAATTACTATGTTATGCGCACAACAAACAAGTATAGACTAGATTGCCTAATTTGGGAAAAAGCATTGCATATCCATTTGTTTTGGAAAACGTTTTGGAATTTGCTACTCGCAAGTAGGCTAAAAACATGGATTTCAATGAGTTATTCCAACTCAGGCAACCCAATATTCACCCATAGGCATCCAAACAGTTTATCACATAAGCATCTAGCCACATGGTAAGCATACTGTCATGATAGCATTCACACGCATGCGGTATGCTAAAGCATAAATACTTACATCGTACTCCGTGCCAAAACAATAAACTAGTTAGCCAATATGCGTGGTCCTAGTTTATGTCAAAATATCTAATGCAACGCATACGGAATGCAATTAGAGTAGGCCCGGCTAATCTATAATGACATGCGAAATGCTACAACTAATCACGTATTCAATTTGGAATCGAAGTACAAATGCAGTTAGAGTGATGTGCCGAGCCTGGTGCATGCAAGGCAAATGCATGAATGAACGCATGCATAGCATAAGATATGTTAATTTAAACATGCCCTAATCTACCATCATAAGCAGGTAAATAAAAGGGAGAAAGAAGTGGGGGTTGGAAGACATGCACACACTCACCCACACTTATTACAAGTTTACCCTCGCTCGGAGGGATCGAAAGAATAATACAGTTTGAATAATGAATTAATTATCCTAGCTAATTAATTATTACAAATTACCTAATTAGTTAACAAATTAACTAAGCTAGGAAAAAACAGTAAACCGCCTCGGGAAGAGAGCTCGATGCAATGCATGCTCGGTCTTGCTCGGGAATTCACTGCCATGCGCAATCTGCCTCTGTTTTCCATGCTCTGCTCCTCTGAAGACTGTCAAAGTCTCAGAGTTTCTTCTCTGGACATTGGGAGATACCACCGGCTGAGTATAATGGTCACCGACAGTGGTCTGGTGGTCATCGACACATAATGAATCCATCGACTGCCAGTTTATTGCCGGTCGGCACTCTATGAAGTCGATCGGCAGAGAATGCCTGCAGAACCTGTTTGACAGCAGCAGAGGACAGGACTTTGCATGGCAATACAATTCAGGCCATATATGCACCAATCATGTTCCTTATCATGTGAGTGAGTCAAAGGGACATGCTCCTTGGTTCTCGGACCATCAATCGCGCATTTCCATGCGTGATGGCCCAAGGGATCAAGTGTGCACATTTTGATGTCGAATGCGATGCAAACCAACAAACCAAAGTCCCATTCCTATCACTAGATCAAGGAACAAGACATGCATGCTAGATGCAATGCGACCTAGGCATACAAGCTAAGGATGCAACATGGAAATGCAAGATGTGCATGCAAGCATGCAAACAACATGCAAGGTAAGCATGCAAGCACGCAAAGTATGGAGTTAAACATGATTTGGGCAGCTCTAAATAAGCCCAAAACAGTGGCCAAAAGCTTAAGAAAATGGAACCAAACACACATACACACATGCACATGTTAAGGCCTAAACGCTTAAGCATCAAAGGACTACTTTTAAGCACACTTAAAAAGGAGGTAATCATGGACATATGACATGTATTATAAGCCTTGAAAACATGTAGGAAATAATGCCAAATTAACCTACCAATGCAAGCTATACATGCAACCAAACCCAAGTACCTAAAACATGGCCATATGACTCATGAAGCGAATGACCAAATTGAATCAAAACAGTCCCGAATCATGAAAAAGTAAGCCTCAAGAACCACTTAGATGGCATCTAAATGACCTAATCCTAGAGGCATACACAATGGCATAAACATGGAGCATGAAACATCAACTCTTGAAGCATCAAAAGGGCCATGAAATGCAAACATATAAGCATTCTAAGTGGACTGAAATGATGCTATAAATGATGCCAAACCATTAAATCAAAGCAAGTAATGCACATTATACCCTCACACACTTAAGGCCAACAAGCCAAAAATGCAACGGGGCCATACAATACATGCCAAGATCGACCCAAAGAACTATGGACAGACCTTATACATGGCAAAATAAGCATGAAAGATTCACAAGGCTAAGCCCAAAACATGTTAGAACAAGGGTTTACAACCTAAGACATGTTAAGGCCTAAACATGGCATTACAAGGTAGGTATGCTAAGCATGCATGGTGTACCAAAACCAACTAAAAACAGAGGCATATTATGGCATAATAAGCACAAAAAGCAGCCAAGGCATGGCCAACATGAAGCTTAGCTAGGTGCTCCCTCAAGAAGCCAAAAATGGTCCATTTCAAGGACAACAAGGAGAGGGGGTGGCCCTCTCCTTCTTGGGACCTCAAGGCACCATCCGCACCTCTGAAATCCCTCAAGATTTCAGTGGTGAGGAGGCCCAAACACCAAGGTCTCGGAGCTTACACAAAATAGCACAAAATGGAGCCTTACAAGGCTTAAGAGGGGTCAAACAACCTCAAACAACAAAACACCCCAAATAAACTATTTAGAGGGCCTAAAAATAGAACTTTTTTGTATTAAATGCAAAGCCAAAAAACAGTTTCAAGATAGGTAAAAATAGAATGAAAAAATGGGGTAAAATGGGACTAGTTTCTTACCCTTGTTGACTTTCTTCAAAGATGAAGCTCCAGCAGCTTCTTTGAGCTCAAAATAGCTCAAGAACCTCAAGAACAACCTCTGGTCCTTCAAGAAACTAAGGAAAGGTGTAACACTATGTGTTTGTGTGCAATAGTAAGACACAAACACACTTAAACACACACAAAGGCTAAATGAGAGAGAGGTATTGAGATAGAATATATATCAAACCCTAAACCTAAAACCAGAGCTCTCATAATGTTTTTCTCTCTCAAGTGTCTAACCTAGAGCCAAGAGAGGCGGGCTCCTCTTATAGAGGAGCCAATCTTGTAAAGCTTACAAGGTAAGCTAACAAGGGGTCCATCCCTCCATACACGTGAATGGAGGGGAACAAAATGACATACAGCTGTCTTAAAATATCTGCAAAAGAAGATGAACAGTAATCGGTTGCTCAAAATTGTCATTTTGTAAAAAAGGAGTGCCGACCGGTAACAAAGAATGCAGACTGGCAATATATATTGCCGATGGTAACAAAACACCAGCCGGTGGCCTCTGGCCATGGCCGGTGGTGTGTGGGGATGCCTCACAAGGTATTCCCTGCCCTTTCAAGGCAAAACACAAGTGTTTGGTGCAAAACCAGACACTAAACAGTCAAGTTCGGAGATCCTGAGGCAAGGCGCGTAGCCGAGACCTCCGGGAACTCCAAACGAACACAAACATGGATGATCACCGGGTGTTCAAACGGTGACGTCCAAGTCTTGAGGACGGTCAAAAATGGGGTGTCTACACCCTCCTCTCTGAAGAAGTCAGAATCTCAACCGATCGTGTAATCGATCATCTCCTACGGGGTATATGTCACTGTGTGCCTCATATGCGAAGGAAGTAGCGTCGGAACCACTGGCTCTGGTAAGCCAAGGGTCTAACGCACGAAGCGCTCACCCAAATACCATGCCCGGTAGACTGGACCCTCCAGCAAAACCATGAACTGGGCAGTCTCCCGAGTACCCGCATACTGGTCTCTTACTGCATCAGGCAATGCGGCCTAGGGCTGCCAAGTGATCTGTAAATGACAGGATACAGTTTGTTATCTGCTATTAAAAGTACAATGTAAAGCGAAGCTTAAACAAACTGTAATGTTTGAAATACCTCTGCTACGGTAATGGTGTCGAAGTATCTACAGAAGAACAAAAAAGACTATATCAATGAGAATATGGGATAGCGAGGGGCATCTCCACCTCCAGCTCTGGAGTGAGCCTCGGAAAGTAGGCATACACCCACAACTACAGAATGTAACAGGGCAACAATGAGTATGCTTATCAGTAAGGCAGTATGCAGATAAAGCAGAAATTAGAAGATGATGTGCAGTGTATCGTGCAATATGTGAAATGTATTGTGCAGTGTACAACTAGTGTAAAGCAGATTACGTGCATGCAATGTGTGTGGTGTACAGATAGTGTAAAGCAGAACTATAAAACAGAAAGGAAAAATGTACCTCCCAGGCTCGCTAGTAGCCTCCCAGCAAATGTCCGTAGCGGCGAGAGGAGGAGCTCATGTATCCGTAGAGTGTGGCTAGACTTGCGCCACCCCAGTCATAGCGTCAGATCCTGGTCATGTCCACCAACGCGCTCAGCAGATAGAGGGCAACTGTGTTTGCCCGGTCGGCGAAAAGAGTGGTGCGCAGCAAGAACATGAGGGAACCTCGGGCATACTGCTCCACCTCCTCACGGGTCGTCAGTGCCTGTACTCTGAAATGGTCTTTGAACTAGGAATACCTCACAATCCCTGGCCGGGAGAGAGGTGGCCAAGCGCCGAGCAAGAACATCTGGGCAGCGTCCCACTCATCCATATCAATGTCGAAGGGGATCGGATCACCCCCTACTCCGATGCCAGTGAGCATGGAGAAGTCGAAGGGAGTCATCGTCATCTCCCCCGCTGAGGAAAAGTGGAAGGAATCGGTGCTGTCCCACCACCTCTCCACCAGCACACCTAGAAGGGGCCTACTCGCAGTGAGGCGCGAGAGTCCCATGCAGAAAATGCCGAAGCCAGCCTCGTGAATGATGTGGCGAACCTTGTCAGGCAACTCCATGTACCAACCTCGAGCAATGGTGTTACCATACCCCTGGAAGGCATGAGCATCTCCCTGTGTTCAAAGACAAACAAATATGAAGCGGTGTCAGAAATCCAGTGTTTGAAAGCGTTCAGAATTAATAAAAATGCAGTGTGTGTGCATGTGTTTGAGTTGACATAGATATCATATATGATTACGCTCTGGGTGAACTAGACACGTGATGTATCAGTGTGTTTGGGTTATTCAGTTAAAGAACAGTATCGGCCATCAAAGATATCTGACCTACATTGCAGAAAGTAAAGAGGAAAGGTATACCTCAATGGCCCCGTAAGAAAGATGCGACTCCGATTTGCACAGCAGGAGGTCCTTTGGAGCGCCTCGCGTGAAGCTCCTGAACTAACGGATGTTATCAGGAGGCAGTACATGTATCGCGGGCCGGTATGTCGCCGGGTCGAACGGTCGAACACTGAGCGGCAGGAGCTCAACCTCAGGATCCGTATCCATCTCTGGGGGAGTCCCACCCCGTGGAATATCATCCATCATTTTCGAGAAGGGTGCAAAAGTGGTCGAGGGTATGGAAAATGGTTAAAAATGCAAAAAGTCATCCGACAGTCAACCCCGAGGGGTGAAAAACGGAGGAAAATGACAAGGCTCGGAAAAGGGCATGAAAATCAAGGTAAACTCGAGGGAAACAAGCCCCAAGTGGTGGAAATCGAGAAGGAGACACCGAAATTACTTTCTAATCGGTTCAAAGTATGTAAAACAACGAGGGTTTCACGAATCAGACGTTGTGGGAGGCTAAAAAATGGCAGAAAAACTCAGATCTAAGGGCGGAAAATGGCCTAGAGAGAGAGACTAAGGATTTTCTTCTAAGGAGAAGTGAGGATATAGGGTTTGGAACCCTATATTTAAAGACCCAAAGCAAATGGACAAAATTGTCCAGAATCTGTCACTTTTGCTCGATCGGCCAAATTGTTAGCCGATTAGCTAAATTGTTGGCCGATAGTCTCTTTTTGTGGCCGATGGATGGCCGATGGCTTCCCCTTGTGGTCGATACACCTCCAATGCCCTTGTTTGGGTCAGTTCTGTTGATTGGTACCCTAATCTCTCAAGAAAGTGCAAGAAAGTACACTTTTGAAGCTTAAGCGGCCTTCGTGGTGGCCTCGAACCATGTCTTTCGTGTGCGGTGCTCGGTACGCGCGAGTTGTATCCTTTTTCGTATCCTTTTTGTATATTGCAAGATTCAAGAATTGCTCGAGAATCGCTTTTGAATATCTTGCCTTTTGAGTGTTTCATCATGCTTGTAAAGCGCGTATTTGTTATACGTCTTTTCGCTCTTTCATTGAGCATACCTCATCTTGTTTTGAAGTTGCATCTCAACATCGCGAGTAACATGCCTTTACCATGCTTACATTGAGTATGTGCCTCTCATTGTCGTCACATTGCTATACATTGCTTGCGTTGTCGCGCATGCTTTACTTACATGTGTTTATGCACCCCATTGCTTGCGTTGTCGCGCATGTTTTTCCTCGCATTGTTATACACATTGCATGCGTTATCGCACATGCTTTACTTACATGTGTTTATGCACCCCATTGATTGCGTTGTCACGCATGCTTTTCCTCGCATTGTTATGCACTTTGCTTGCGTTGTCGCGCATGTTTTTCCTCGCATTGTTATGCACTTTGCTTGTGTTGTCGTGCATGCTTTTCCTTGCATTGTTATGCATCCCTTACTTGCGTTGTCGCGCATGTTTTACTTGCATTGTTATGCTCATTCTAATTGCATTGTTATGCATCTTTTCACTTGCATTGCTGTGCACCTTCTCACTCGCAATGTATATGCATGCGTTTATTTCATATTAGAATTGTATCTTGACGTGATGTTGAACATGTGTTACTACTATATTGTACCTGTTGAGTTTCTTTCTTATGCAGGCACGATATTGTATGTACGGTTCATTTGAGGCTGGTATAACCAGACGGTATTGTGTGTACATTTCATTCAGAGGAAATCCAGGTAAGACCTTTCCTGTCCGTTGAGTTCGCTTTGTTTCAGTTAGGAACACCTGGGTGCGCTCGGTGTTTACGCTGTACCCTTGTTAGAAGCATTGGGACTCACTTTGATGTTTATGCAGCTCCTCAGTGCTTGCATTGTTACCCTTTCCTCTCTTGCATGTGATATGCTTAGAGATGCTTTCTTTCCTCTCTTGCGTGTGATACGCTGAGAGATGCCTTCTTTCCTCTCTTGCGTGTGATACGCCGAGAGATGCCTTCTTTCCTCTCTTGCATGTGATACGCTGAGAGATGCCTTCTTTCCTCTCTTGCGTGTGACACGCTGAGAGATGCCTTCTTTCCTCTCTTACGTGTGATACGCTGAGAGATGCTACCTTTCCTTTCTTGCATGTGATATGCTGAGAGATGCCTTCTTCCCTCTCTTGCGTGTGATACGCCGAGAGATGCCTTCTTTCCTCTCTTGCGTGTGATATGCTGAGAGATGTTACATTTCCTCTCTTGCGTGTGATACGCTGAGAGATGCTACCTTTCCTCTCTTGTGCGTGATATGCTGAGAGATGCTCTTTCTTTCCTCTCTTGCGTGTGATACGCTGAGAGATGCTTTCTTTCCTCTCTTGCGTGTGATACGCTGAGAGATGTTGTGTTTGAGACTCCGGGTATTCTTGATAGTCGTTTTTAGCCTTCTCTGCGTGAGATGCAGTGAGAATTGTATAATTTTCTTATATCCTTTCTGCATGAGATGTAGTTTGGCTCGTGTTTACGTGCTTGCTTAAACTGTTCTATTTATTTTGCATAAATGCTTCATTACAACTCTCTTTGCAAAATCATAAGTTATGCTCGGCATTGTGCATGTCATTTGCATGTTGCCCCTGCCTGCGGGCGCATCTCTTTATTATCTTGTATGCTTGTCTAAGTCTTCGGCCTCGTCAAAAATGGGTCGTCTCTGGGCCTTGACATTCACTCTCGTCATCTTATGACTTTCGAGTTTCGTCAAAGAGGGGCAACTATAGACACCCAATTTTTGACCGTCCTCAAGACTTGGACGTCATCGTTTGAACACTCGATGATCATCCATGCTCGTGTTCGTTTTGAGTTCCTGAAGGTCTCGGCTGCACGCCTTGCCTTAGGATCTCTCAACTTGTCTTTTTTGTGCTTGGTTGTGGACCAAGGACTTGTGGTTTTGCTTCTGAGGGAAGAGGGTGGCTTGTTGGCCATCCCTACAACCCATCAGCCAAGGCCTTGTGCCATCAACCTTTTTTTCTTGCCATCGGCCATAAGTGTTGGCCGATCGGTACTCTTTTTGGTTGATCGGCCATATTTCTTGGCCGAGACCTTTCTACCTTCTTTTGCAGATATTTTCATGACAGCTATGACAACTGGTGAGCATAATTCTCATCCTTCATATACGTGTATGGAGGGAATGATTCAAGTCCTTAGCTTGTTCAACAAGCTTAGGAATTTAATTTCTATAAGAAAGAAGACCCCTCTCCCTTTCCAGAGGTTCTGAAATCTTGAGATACAAAACATATATCACTCTCTCTCTGTATTTTACCTCTCTCTCCATATATTACCCTAGTTTGTGCTCAAAAGTGTATTTTCTTCATACTTCTGCACTAAAGCACCTACTAGAACACCATTCTTTTGTTGCTAAGGTACTTAGACCATCTCCAACGGTGAACCAAACTTGGCATCAGATATAAATTTTGTTGAAAAATTCACTTTTCGGTGCTCCAACGGTTTCACCAAATTGGTATCAAAATGAGAATTCAACAAAAAAATCATCAAACTGAGAATAGGCTACAGATTTCAGCAAATTACTGTGTGTGATCGTTGGAAGAGACCAACCGGCCGGTTGACCAACCACCTGAGCAACAAGATGCTGGATTATGAGACCCGTTATATTCCGCTGGAAAAAGCTTGTTTGGCCTTGGTATGGGCTACCAGGAAGTTGAGGCACTACCTGTTAGCTCACTCTATAATTCTGGTTTCGAGATTAGATCCCATCAAATATATTTTCGAGAAACCAACACTTACGGGTAGTGTAGACAACCCATTCTTGACTGCCCTTAAGACTTGGGCACTATTGATGGTTTACTTGGTGGTGAAAGGTGTACAGGGCAAAGGGTCGATTTCTTCGGCAAGGAGAGAGTCAAATCCCAACTTCATACCCCTTTTTGGACCAAAACTATCTTGATCAAAAGATTTTGAGACCTTGAAACCCTCACTTTCAAAATATTTTTGAAAATTCTTCTGCGATGTTCCGAAGCTCACATTTTTTTAAATGTCGCGCTTTTCGGTTCACCGAGCAAGGACAAAGTGGAAATGAATGAAAGGAGAGATGAACTGTTTTGAAAAATCTTTAAAAACACCTTATTTAGGGGTTCGAGGTTGAAGAAAAGAGGAGAGGAGAGAAGCAAACTAGTTTGGGAGAAGTTCGGCATGAATCCGGGAAGGATTGAAACTAAGCGGCTTCACCAAAATAGGCATACCTTTTTTCACAGTTGGAATTTTGAGGTGAGATTTTCACCATTGGAAATAAGACTTCCAGGGCTACAATTTAGGCTCAAGAATGACTTACGAATGAGTCCAGATAAAGGAGTTATGTCTGGTTGAAGTTGGGCCCAAAAAGCAATTTTTTCTGTCAAACCAGAGGTGGAGAATGTGGGCCATAAATGGGATTTTTGGGCCATGTGCTGGCCATGAATGGCCAAGGCCGGCCCCTACCATCCAAGGGAGTGTACTGCTGGCCAACAATGGTAAGGTGCCGGCCAACAGTGGTACAGTGCCGGCCACAGATGGCAGAAACAAGTTTTGGACAGATATTTTGCTCCAACTGTCTCTCTTGAGATATTTTTGACCAAATGCTCCATTTTTGCTATATAATGAAGCCTTATATCTCATATTCAAGGGTTAGAATGTTTGGAGAACAATTGAGAAAGAAGTTTGAGAGCCTCTCTCTCTTCAATATTCTCTCTAGATTTCATTCTCTCTTGAGCATTTGTGCTTGAAGGCTTACATACAATCATCTTCAACCTATCAACCCTTAACAAGAGTTGCTGATCATTGGGCTGAGGTTTCTAGAAGGTCTTCTTGGAGCTCATTAAGGAGGTTTTGACTTGGTTTTATGGCTCAAAGTGTGCTTACCTCCAAGAGGTAAAACTTTCACCCTTTAAGCTTGTCTTTCACACTTGCTTCACCATCGTTTTGCCATTATTTTGGACTATTTTGGGGCTGGTTTTGAACCATAAAAATCTCTGATTTTGAGGTTCTAAAATGGTGGTTTAGGCCTTGTTTGGCTAGGGGGTTGTCTCTCCCTTTTGCTCCTTGGCTTGTAAAGCCTTTTGAGCTATCTTTCAAGGCCTTTCAAAACAACTTTTCGTGGACTTTTAACCACTGAAATTCAGAGAATTTTCAGTGGTAAAAACCCTATTTTGAGGTCCTAAATAGGAGAGGGTGGTCCCCTCTCCTCTTGTCTTGCTTGCTTGTCTTATTGGCCTATCAAATGAGCTTGTGTTTTGATTTCTTTGTGGCTTTGTTCAAGCATATTTTTGTGACTTTTCTGACCTTCCATAACTCTATTTTTGGCTGTCTTGGTCACCTCTTCCATGCTTCTTATACTTCTAGTGTAATCCTACTTGTAGCCTTGCAAAGTAGCATATCTTTGTGCTTTGAATTTGCTTAGTTCAAGCATGTTTTTAGCCATTATTTGGCATGTCATAACTCTGATTTGTGTTGGTTTGGTTTCCTCTTGCATGCTCCTTGCACTTGTAGTGCAATTTTGGTTCACTAGCCTAGCATGTTTGTTCTTTTAGTCTATTGATCTAGCATATGTATGCTCTACTCCAGCACATTTTTGGCTTTGATTTAACGTGCTTGAGGTCTGATTTAAGTGTTTTTGGTCACGCATGTTTGGCTTTGCATAGCTATAGTGTATTTGGCTTTGCTAGCCTTGCACTTTGGGACCCCTAGCATGTCATATTTGAGCTCTTTGCATGTTATGGCTTCATTTGAGATGTAATTTCAGAGCTTATATCTTTGCCATACTTCCACTTAAATCACTCTTGCAATGGCTTTGAGAGTTGTGCCTTTATGCCTTGTTTATGGGCCAATACATGAGTATGCATTTCTTGCTATTTGAGCTTCAGTTCCAGCATGTTGTAGCCTCTGATTTAGCATGATTAAGCTCTGTCCAGAGCTGGTTTGGTTGTTTGTGCATTGTATTGCATGCCGCTTGTGTAAAGCCCTTGACTAGCTTTAAGTTCCAAGGACCCTAACATGCTATACTTGTGTTGTTTGCATGATATGATATCATTTGGCATGTAAATTCAAAGCATATATCATTGTCTCACTCTCACATGTATCACTCTTTCATTGTGTTTGAGAGTTGAGCTTTGTGCCTTGCTTGCGAACCGTAAGTTGGGCATGATTTTCTTGTTTCTTGTGCTTGAGTTTCAGCATGTTAGGCCACTGATTTGGCATGTTATAGGTCTGTCCATAGCTGGTATGATCATTTGAGCATTATATTGCATGTCTCTAGTGTTATGTGCTTCACTAGTTTCAACATTTTAGTCCCTTAACATGTTATGCATGCGTTGTTTACATGTTAGAGTCTTGTGTTTCATGCCAAGCGTAGCATGTAGTTTGCATTGCACGATGTTCAACCGGACGATATGTTGAACACAAGGTGGATTGGCCCACTTCATACTTGAAGTGATGAAAGTGAGCCAATCCCCTTTGTCTCCGTTGCCTTTGATCATCCATAAGGAGGTAATGCATTTAGAGTCTTGTTTGCATTGCATTTATTGAATTTGTGCAAGTTGGATCTTTGGCCATCATGCATTGAGATGCTTGACTGATGGTCTTGGATCCAATGGTGCCTCTCCCTTGATGTTTTGAGGTGATATGGAGTGGCATAGTACATACATACCCATGGGAGACACTCAATTTCCTCTATTTTGTGCTCTGTTGCAGCTTGGTGTCGTAGCACACCAGTGGCCGGCAATTCGTCATTGTTGGCCGGCACCCTTTCATCTGTGGCCGGCAGGGGGGTCAGCAGCAGCTCCTCATGGCCGGTAGGCCACTAGTGCACTCCCCAGCAGTGTTTTGGTAAGTTTCAGCAGCAAGCACTGGAGGACACCCTGCAAACAGAGCCTTAAGAGAGCAACCCGAGAGCTTTTCGGGGCGAGAAACTGAATGCGTGCATGCATGTTCAACATCTTCAAACAGAGCTGGAGCAGTTTAGTTTAAAGCTTTATTTGTTAATTAGCTTGAATTTGTAATTTAATTAATTTGTTAATTAATTAAGTGCTGTAATAATTAAGTACCTTAGTTTAGCTATTTCTTTATTGGTTTGTAATAATTAGTCTAATTAGTTTTATTAGATTAGTTAAGTAGCATAGCTTAGAATAGCTTAGCTTTCATGCGGACCCTTCGTCGAGAGGGCACAATGTTGTAATAAGTGTGCGTGAGTGTGTGAATGTCTTCCAACCCCACATCTTTCTCCCTTTTATTTACCAGCTTTTGATGGTTAGTTTTAAGGCATGTTTCAATTAGCATACTTACGCTTTGCATGCGTGCATCATTCATTTGTCTTGCATGCACCAGGCACGGCGCATCATACAAACTGCATTGTATTTCAATTCTGATTGGAATACGTGTATCAAAGTGTTGCATTCATATGCCATATTAGATAGCCGAGCCTACTTATTGCATTTTTGCATGTGTTGCATTAGGCATTTTAACATAGTTAGGATCATGCATTGTTTCTAACTAGCTTCTGTTTTGGCTCGGAGTACACTGTAAGTATTTAAGCTTTAACATCCTTGCATGCTTGTAAGTGCTGCCATGTTTAGCATGCTTGCCATAAGGCTATGTGTTTAATTGATTAACTGCATGAATGCCAGTGGATGAAGGCTTCATTACTTGAATTGGAACGATTCATCAAAATGTGCGTTTTAAGCCCACTTGAAGTGGCGAATCATCATGTTTGAAGTCAACTTAAGGGTGGCAAATCCGCACTTTAGCCTACTTGAGGGTAGCAACTTCAAACCACTTGTAGAAAAACAAACATGAGATGTTTTGTTCCAAATTCAGTGATTTAGTCTATACTTGTATGTTGTGCGCATCACATAGTAATTTTAGATTAATAACCGGAATAAGAACACATGTGTTTTCAAAAACAACACATCATGCTTAGTAGAGGCCGATCTTTGATCGGGCGAGCGGGGGTGCTCATTTTATGACCTTCCCCCCTCGTACCCAAGTTCCCCAGCCGAGGCGACTTTGGTGATGACGGACACGTAGCCTTAGGCACGAGTCAGGATTTCTTAAATTTCTCAAAATAAAATATTTAGGTGGTGACTCTAAAATTTGGCAAAGCAGTCCATGTTTGGCACTTCTTATTTAAAATTAATTTTCCAAAACGATTTGCCAAATTTGGACTCTTTGGTGATTTATCAGTCTTACATTGCACTTTGTGAGATTAGATTCAGAACTGTGACAGGAGTCCGAATTGTAGTAGCTAGAACCCAAATTCGTGCCCTCTCCGAAAGAGGGGCGCGCGGAGTGAGTTTGGGCAGTCTACAAGTAGGCTAGCCCGTTGGTTACTTCTTCTCTCCGAATTTGATTTCAAGTATATGACTCACAAGTCTGTGAAAGGGAGAGCGGTAGCGGAGTTCCTAGCTGATCACCCAGTGGAGGGAGACGAAGCAGTAGAGTATCTATTCCCAGATAAGGCCATTCTGCAGGTCGAAGAGGAGATTCAGACTATGTATTTTGACGAAGAGTCTAACCGGTACGGGTATGGGATAGGGGTATTGCTGATAACGTCCGACAATTCCTACATACCCTTAGCTTTCAAACTCTGGTTCAAAGTATCAAACAATGAAGCAGAGTACGAGGCATGTATCACTAGCTTGGAAGCCGCCCTGGAACTAGGGGCAAAACGGTTGGACGTCATTAGGGACTCGAACCTGGTTGTGTCTCAAGCGAAAGGAGATTGGAAGGTTAAGGAAGAAAGGATGAAAATCTATCACCAAAACCTTGGATGTTCTGATTCATAGGTTTGAGAAGCTAACCTTCATGCATCTGTTAAGAGAGAGCAACAAGTTCGCTGACGCTTTATCAACTCTATCTTCCATGATAGACATCTCTTTGGGAGTCCAGATGCGTCCAATCATTTTAGAACAGAGGTATGTGCTGGCCCACGAGTTAATCACCGCAATAGATGAAGTACAAGATTAGAACCCCTGGTATCATGACATCTAGAACTTCTTGGAAAAGGAGGTTTATCCACTAGGGGCAAATGCCAAAGATAAAAGGGCAATACGACGAATAGCTGCCCAGTTTATAATCTGCAGGGGTAAATTGTACAAACGGGGCCATCTGGGAATGCATAAACTGTGTGTTGATGCTGAAGAGTCGAAGCGCTTAATGGAGGCCATCCACAGAGGAGAATGTGGTTCGCACATGAGCAGAGTGATGCTAGCTCGGAAGATTCTCAAACACGGTTATTACTGGTCAACCATGGAGGAGGATTGTATCGTTTTTGTTCGACGATGCCATAAATGTCAGATCCATGCAAATCGCATGAATATCCTGCCGTTGAAGCTATACAACATGTCTTCACCGTGGCCGTTTTTAGTCTGGGAAATTGATGTCATTGGGGCAGTTACTCCGAAGGGGTTAAACGGGCATGAGTACATCCTGGTGGCAATAGACTACTTTACAAAGTGGGTCGAGGCCCAATCTTAGGTAGTGCTGAAAGCGTCACATGTAGCCAAGTTCATCAGGAATAACAACATATGTCGCTATGGGGTTCCAAATGAGATCATCTCGGACAATGGTTCCCACTTCAAGAAGGAAGTGATCGACTTGTTGGAGAAGTACAACGTGGCTTTTCATATGTCATCCACATATCGGTCGCAAACCAACAGAGCTATTAAGGCCGCCAACAAGAACATCAAGCACATTCTACAAAAGATGGTGGAAACCTACAACGACTGGCTAGATAAGCTGCCATTTGCTCTTTGGGGCTACAGAACATCAATTCGGACTTCTGCTGGGGCAACTCCGTATTCTCTAGTTTATGGGATGGAAGTTGTTCTGCTGATTGAAGTTGAGGTTCTGTCGCTGCGGGTTATGGCTGAGTGCCAGATAGCAGAAGCAGATTGGCAGTAGAGCAGGTTCGATGAACTTATGCTGTTCGACGAGAGGAGGCTGAAAGCACTGTACCACATCAAAGGTTATCAACGCAGGATTGCTAGGGCTTTCAACAAGAAAGTTAAGTCCAGGAATCTGAAAGAAGGGGATTTAGTGCTCAAAGACAACCGAGCTCCCATCCTTGACCCTAGGGGCAAGTTCAAACCTAATTGGACTGGTCTTTACATCATCAAATCAATTTGGTTGGGTGGAGTTGTCATTCTTGTGGACCTAGATGGCCTCGAATTCTCCCAACCAATCAACATGGACAAGTTGAAGAAATACTACCCTTGAGAGGCTCGCTAGGCCAAAAACTCGAAAGGGCGACCTAGGTAAAAATTAGAGCACAAAAAAATTTGAAATAAGAAGAACTAAGCTCGAAAGGTTGAAAACCCAGAAAGGGTGGCCTTGGCAAAAGTTAGAGCGCAAAAGGAGAGTGTTAAAACTCGAGTGAACCCGAACCGAACTACGTAAGGCTTGATTCCCATCTTTGCGATACGCAAGCAACTTCATTCTAAAGTCTAGCCATAAACACTTCCAAACCAACTGTGCCCATGTGATTGTTTTGGTCATCTTTGTCTTTTCTGCATCCAAGAGTTCGGTTGTGATCTTTGCTATCAGAGCTGGTTACAATGCAGTCCTATTCAGACAAGGGGCAACTTTCTAGTTATCGGATTTGGGGTTGTGCATCTCAGCGATAGATTCTGGGTGTGTCCAATTTGTGATCCTTATCGAAAATGGTTTTGAAAAGTTTTAATCAAAGTTTATTTTGTTGAAATTAATCTTTTTTTACAACTTAGACCACTTTTGGACCAAAAGGAAAAATTTCAGTACCCATAACCTTCAATTTCATTGATTTTAATACAGAGTTCTTCGACTCTTGACACAAATTGAAGTTGCTTTTTATTACATTCAAAAGAAAACTTGACAGTACAAATTAAAGAAATAAACTTGGAGCATAGTTGAGTAAGGTGTTCCTACGCCCCCTCCCAGAGCTTATGGAAGCTTCGGATGCTAAAGTAAGCCCGATTTGTGCTTTATCTTCAAGCCAAGCTATGTATTCCCCAAAAAGGGCGCAACTGAAAATGGGAGCAGGAGCCAGAAGTTCTCTTGTCCTCCATGCAGTGGAATACCGAGCTAGCAGTGAGCCTCGGATTGAAAATGAAGCTGGGTACTCTATCCCCTCTTCTGGGCAAGTTTGGTCATGGCCGAACTGACGCCGGAACCGAAATGGAAAATAGAAGACACGGTGTGTCAAGCCAATCAATTGAATACCGGGTTGGTGAGACATGTTGTAGCTCATCTCAGGTAGATCAAACCAGGGGCAATGCCAAGTAATGTCAACAGCAGACCTGTTGCACATCCATTGGCACCACCACCCCTCATTCGGGAAATTAACTAGCTGTCGACGGAAGAAATAGCTGCGCGCTGAATATGCAGGGCAAGAGTCCACTACTTTTAACCTATCCATGAGCCATACCTGGGGAGGGATGAAAAATAAGAGAGATTAAAGAATAGAAAGGTGTACGTGGAGAGAAAAGTGAGAAAAGGGTTTTGAGAGAAAAACAGAGCCTGAAGACCGAGTGATGTGAGATGCACATGTGAGAAGGGTGGGAAACATTACCTGTAAGAGTAGTGGACTTCCTGCGAACTTGGGTGTCTCCCGGCACTGGAAAGCATCCAAACCCTTTAAAGTCTCAGCTAGTGTCAAGCCAATACAGCTCTTCCCTCTTTCAAGCCTTGAGCTACTTCGATCAAGCGAATGCTAGACCCTCTGAAGCCAGGGGCAAGTAGAAAATGAGCTAACATACACAAGCATAGAGCATGTTGCCAAAAACTTTGCCAAAGACGGTCACTGCGGTCGTCGGCATCAGAAAATCGATGAATCAAGCTTGGAATATCCAACCCTTCATTGTGAACCAAAGATCGAGCATCATGCAAAGTGAGCCCGCACATCCTTCCTAAAGCCTGGATGTGACCAAAATGGAATTGGGGCAGGATCTCCTCATCACGCCCAGATTCCATCAAAGCTTGGAATTCTTCGATTGTAGGGCATATCTCTTGCCCGCCAAAGCTAAAAACATGTGTAACCGGATTCCAACATCTAGCTGCGGCATGGAGAAATGGAAAACAAAGCGAAGTACGACTTAGCGGGAATAGTGCGTTTAGCCCGAAACCCCGAAAATTCAACTTTTCCAAGCCATCTAAAGTTGCAATCCAATCGGAGAGTTTTTCTGCAAAGAATGGTTCCATTTGTGGTGAGAATATAGCTGAATTGAAAAAACCCCGAAGCTGGAGCTTTTGTAGGAGATAAGGTGTTGAGTGGAAGACAGGTGGCAGCAATTTGGAGGCTCTTTGAATTGGTGGCCGACCGGCCACTTTTGTAGCCGACCGGCCAATTCTAGTGGCCAAAAACCATTCTTGATGGCCGGTGGCCTCTTGTTTGGCTCTCTGGTCCATCTATGTGTTGAAAACGCCAAGAACCTGTATTTTGTTCCACTCTTGGTACATTTCTTTCGTCTCTCTTTAAGAATTTTGTCAAATTGCTTATCGAGTTGCTGTTTTGCTTATCGAGTTGTTTTTCTTATCGTGTTGTAGTTTTGCTTATCGAGTTGTATTTGTTTTGATTGTTGAGTTGTTCTTTTGTTCATTAAGTTTTCTTACTCTGTTTGTTGTGTGTCGGTTGGTTCATTACCTGATTAAGCAATTGCCAATACAATTTTCAATTTCCATCAATCTTGTTTTTATGAAAAATGGTGTGATGCGGTGAATGCTTAGAATGCAAAATGTAACACTTTTTTTGACAAAAGTTTTTTTTTACAATCATTGTTTGTTTTTACAAAAAGTGTATAAGTTTTAAAGAAAATAAAATTGCCTGAGGCTGTGCAATGTGCTAATAACTAGTAAAAAGAAAACTAAAGAAAAAAATGTCCGAATCCGCACCAGCCACCTTAGGATCGGGAGGCCCTCTTCATCCTCTTCAGCGACTAAGCGGACTCTGAGCTGTCGCCATCAGTGCTACTATCTAAATCTGAGCCAGAGCTCGATCCAGAGCTGCCTCCGCTCCCCTCATCAGAGCCCTCCTCAGCAATGCCACCGCCATCTGAACCCGAGCCGGTGCCATCGCCTCCACCCTCAGATGACTCTGACTGCGGGTTCGCTGGCTCCTCTTCGTCGTCTGTCTCATCATCCTCCGGGCTAGGCTCTGGTGGACCGCTCGTAGCATGAGTATGTCCAGCTCTACCTCGGCTGTGTGTAGGAGTCTCTCGTCTCTCTCTCCCTACTATCGGGGGAGGCGCTGAAGGTCCTGGTGCAGCTCCCGCTGGGGCGCCTAGTGGAACTGGCATCTCAAAAGGGACTTGAAAAGAACAGTTTGTCAAATGCATCAGTTATGGTATGCAAAGAGGTGTGTAATGTTGAAATGCAGTGTGTTAGAGCAGTGTATCAATGTAGTGTTATTAATATAATGCATTCAGATCAATATGGAGTTGATTACAGTTGAAATACTAATGTGTCAGCGGAGAATTTTATGACATAAAGTGCAAACTGAAGAAAAATTACTGGAATCCTGTAAAGACTGAAAAGGTTCAGGCTAGTCTCAACCATCCCGATCAAAGAAGCCTCTAGCTCGAGAGCCTGCCCGGTGTACTGTATCGAAGCTTACAAATGCGTTGAAATGATCAGTGGCTTACAAAGCATAACTGAAATGAATTCACTGTGTGAAACGAAAAGTATAGTACATACCGGAGTCGGGCTTCGAACTCCGACGAGCTCGTGACTAGCTGGTGCAGGCTTGATAGGCACTTGATAAGTTGCCCCTCTGGATCCCCAGCAGGTTAGTGTGGTAGGCAGCTCTGGCCACCCTGCCCTCTGTCTCGTCTAGGAGCCTCTCCTGTCATGGGCCTGAGTCGCCCTGGATCCCCTGGCTCTCCCTCATGCAGTTGGAGTTCTGGCTCTCTCACATCCATGAGGGCCAGTCAACGGCGGCATGAGATATGTCTGAATGAAGGCAGTGTAATCGCCCTCAAGCCTTTACAAGTCGGCGTCCCAACCTCTCGTGAAGTCGATCATCTCCTGTGTGGTATACCTCTCTGTAGTCCTCATATACGAAGGAGGCGGCATCGGAACCACTGGCTCGGGCAAGTTGAGGCTCGCAGAAAGCGCTCCCTCAAGAACCATGCCAGGCAAATCGATCCCTCGAGCAAGACCCGGAATCGAGAAGCCTCCTGAGCGCCCGCAAACTGATCTCTGACCCCATCATACATCACTGCCCGCGGCTACCAGGTGATCTGTAGATAGTGAATATATAGATTGTTAACTACTATTGAAGATGTAATATGAAGCAAAGCTTAAATAACTGTAGGGTTTGAGTTACCTCTACTACTGTCACAGTGTCGAAGAATCGGCGGAAGAGTGAGAATGACTCTTGGGACCTCCGCTGGCACCTCTCGTCATATCTGTGAGAGTGTGGCACCATGGGTGGTATCTTTACCTCTGGCTTTGGGGCAAGCCTCGGAAAATAGGCGTACACTCATAGCTGCAGAAGATGGAAGGGTAACAGTGAGTATATATATCAGATGAGTGCAGTATACAGCGTGTGCAGTGTACAGATAAAGTAGAAGGCTGACAGTGTGTGCAGTGTACAGGTAATGTAAAGTAGAGAGCAGATAGTGTGCCGTACAGTGTGCAGTGTGCAGCATATATAAATATAAAGCAGAAATGTACAACAAAAGGGTAGGATGTACCTCTCAGGCCCTCTAGTAGCCTCCTAGCAGATACCCACTCTGCGCGAGAAGTGGAGCTCATATACCCATATAATGTGGCCAAGCCTGCGCTGCCCCATTCATAGAATCGGACACGAGACAGGTCCACCAAAGCGCTCATGAGGTAAAGCCTGACGGTGTTCGCCCGGTCGGCAAACATGGTAGTGCCAAACAAGAACATGAGGAAACCTTAGGTGTAGTACTCGGTCTCCTCGCGGGTCATCGGTGTCGTCCCTCTGAAATGATCAGTGAACTAGGTATATCGCACTATCCCTGATCGGGAGATGGGTGGGCGAATCCCTAATAGGTAGATCTGAGCGACATTCCACTCGCCCATGTCGATGTCATAAGGAATCGGATGACCCCCTACTCCTATGCCGGTGAGCATAGAGAAGTCAAAGGGAGTCATCGTCATCTCCCCAGCTGTAGTGAAATGGAGGGAATTGGTTGCATCCCATCACATCTCTACTAAAGCACCGAGTAGAGCTCGGCTCGCAGTGAGACGTGAGACGTGAGAGCCCCATGCAAAATGCGCCGAAGCCGGCCTCGTCGACGATGTGGCGTACTGCGTCAGGCAGCTCCATGTACCACTCCCTCACGGTGAAGGTCCCGTATCCTCGGAAAGCATGTGAATCTCCATGTAAGCAAAACAAATGGATGAAAGGCAGTATAAGAGATACAGTGCACAAGTGTGTTTGGGATAAACTGGTGAAAAAAAGTGTGAGCTATACAAGAAGTGTAATCTACATTGCGAAAAATAAAGAGAAAATGTATACCTCGGAGGCACCGTGGGATAGGTGTGACTCTGGCTCTCGTAGCAGGAGATCCTCCAGTGCACCTAGCGCGAAGCCCCTGAACTGGCGGATGTAATCTGGAGGTAACACATGTACCTCGGGATGGTACATCGCCGGGTCGAATGGTCGGATACTGAGCGGCAAGGGTTCGAACTCGGGATCCATCTCCATCCTCGAAGGAGCTCCGTCGCGTGGAATGTCGTCTGCCGTCTCAAGAATGGATGAAAGAATGATCACAAGTGTGGAAAATGGGTGAGAATGCCAAAAGTCAACAAAAAGTCAACCCCGGTCGAGAAAAAATGGAAGAAAAGGTCAAGGCTCGGAAGAGGGCACCAAAACCAAGGGTAACTCGAGGGAAGCAAACCCCAATTGGTGGAAATCAAGCAAAGGGCACCAAAACCACTTTTTAATCGGTTCAAAGTACTGTGACCTATGAGGGTTTCGCGAATTGGATGTTTGTGGGATGTCCGAAAACGAATTTGAAGCTTGGATTGGGAGGGGAAAAGTGGTCTAGATCACAAAGGGGATGTTTTCCAATAAAGGAGATGAGGGTTGAAGCCCTATATTTAAAGGCCCGTGGTGAAATGCCAAAAATGCCCCGAATCCGTCATTGATGGCCGACCGGCCATCATTGTTGGCCGACCGGCCAAATTTTTGGCCGATGACCTTATTTTGTGGCCGATGGGTGGCTGGTGGCCTCCCAAAATGGCTGGCAGGCCTCTGGTGTCCTCCTCAGATTTTTTTTGTTGTTTTATGCCTTGGTCCTTCAAGAAAGTGCAAGAAAAGTACATCTTTAAGCTCAAATGGCCTCTGCGGAAGCTTCGGACTGTGTTTTCAGTGTGTGGTACTCAGTACGTACCAAGTGTATCCTTTTTCAATTGATTGAACTCCTCCAAGAGGTAAATTAGAGGTTGCAACTGAATCGGTCTTGTCAAGATGCACATTTCTTCGTCGAGCATGTTGTTGTTATTGCATTGAATGTGCATTGTGCACAACATATGTATGATGCATTGCATTGCACTGCACTACGCATGTTCTCATGTTTGCATAGAATATGCATGTCGCGTTTCATTGCATTGTGCATGCCTTTACATTCGCATAGAAGTGTCCATGATTGTTGCATTGCGCATGCACTCAGTCTTGCATAAAACATGCTCCATGTTTTTGTTTTGTTGCATAGACTATGTTTCTGTTTCATTCCTCGCATGATGTGCATGCAGCATGCCTTTAACGTTGTGTTACGGTTATTCGTCTCGCATGGAATATGCATTTGAATTGTAGTGTACTTGTTAAGCTTTCTTTTCGTGCAGGCACGATATTGTATGTATGGTTCATTCAAAGCTGGTGCGACCAGACGATATTGTATGTACGGTTCATTCAGCGGAATTCCAGGTAAGATTATTCCTGTACTTTGAGTACCTGGCTTTGGTTAGAAATAGTCAGGTACACCTGGTGTTTATACCTCCTCTCTTTTGGTTAGAAGCATTTGGACTGTGTGCCCGACACTTATACCTTGCTTTGGTTAGAAACACTCGGGTACGCCCAGTGTTTATACCTCTTCTCTTTTGGTTAGAAGCGTTTGGGCTGTGTGCCCGACACTTATACCTTGCTTTGGTTAGAAACACTCGGGTACACCCGGTGTTTATTCCTCCTCCCTTTTGGTTAAAAGTGTTTGGACTATGTGCCCGACGCTTATACCTTGCTTTGGTTAGAAACACTCGGGTACACCCGGTGTTTATACCCCCTCTCTTTTGGTTAGAAGCATTTGGGATGTGTGTTCAACGCTTATACCACCCCTTTGGTTAGAAACACCCGGGTTCCCCCGATGTTTATACCACCCCATTGGGTAGAAGCATTGGTTTGTGTGCCTGATGTTTATACCACTCCTGGTTAGAGGCGTCTGGGATGTGTTTCGACGCTTATACCACTTTGTTTTGGTTAGAAACATTGGAACGTCCTCCAATGTTTATACCACCTCTTTGGTGTTTGCACCGTTCTCTTTTCCCTCTCGCTCGTGGCGCGTTAGGATGCTTTGGTTAAATGCATTTGGATGGAATCCAATGCTTATACCGCTCTTTGCTTTGCTTGCATAATATTTGGATATGTTTCATTTGTTATCATGTGTTCTCTGTGGCTTGGAACCTTAGGGTGTGTCCTTAGGTTCACACCACTTTTCTGCTCGCGTGTGCCACGCGTTGGAATCTGGTTTGCCGCCTCGGGTGCGCCCAACGATTGTTGCTCTTTATCTTTCATGCGTGAAGCGCAGTTAAGATTTCATAATTTTCTTGCATCATTTCCGCATGAAATGTGGTTTGGTTCGTGTTAACTCGCTTATGTACGAGTTTGCTGTAACGTTTCTCTACATGGCGTTTGCATCTAGTTGTCTCATTACAGTCTCATTGCATGATCATAAGCTATGTTCTGCATCGTGCATGTTATTTGCATCTTGCCCCAGAGCTACGCTGGTTTGATTCCTCGTGAAAGGATACGTAGGCATCCTGTGGGCGCAACCGTTCTTTGTTTTGATTGCTTGTTTGTCTAAGTCTTCGGCCTTGTCAAAAATGGGTCGTCTCTAGGCTTTGACATTCACTCCCATCATTTCATGACTTCCAAGTTCTGTCAAAGTGGGGTAACTGTAGACACCCTATTTTTGACCATCCTCAAGACTTGGACGTCATTGTTTGAACACCCGATGATTGTGCTCACTCGTGTTCATTTTGAGTCTCTGAAGGTCTCGGTTGAGCGCCTTGCCTTGAAGCCTCTAATCTTGTCTGTTTTGTGCTTGATTGTGGGCCAAGAGCTTATTTCTTTGTTTCTGGAGGAGAGGGTGACTCGTTGGCCATCCCCCTAGCCTGTCGGCCACTAATGATGGCCGACGGCCATTTTTCTCCTTTTTCAGATATTTTATGTGCCAGTTGTTGATCACTGAAAGCCTCCTCTGTAAGGGGAGGTCTCTCCCCCATTTTCGAGGTTACAAAAATTTTGTGAGTAAAATTTCTACCTCTCTCTCTAGAATCCTCTCTTTTTATTTTGTGCTTGAAGGTGAGTTTTCTCTACACATTTGCACTAAGACCCTTGACCAAACACCTTCACCTTGGAACTGAGGTTCTTGGAGGCCTTGTTTGAGCTTCTAAAAGTGGTTTTAGCTTAGAATCTTTGTTGTTTTGTTGCTATTCTTCAAGGGTAAGGACTTGTCCCTTTTAGGCCTTGCTTTAGTTACTTGTTTGACCACCTTTGCATGCTACTTTGAGGCTGGTTTTAACCTCTAAAAAACTTTGTTTTTAAGGTTTCAAAATGATGGTTTGCATCTTGTTTAGTTAGGGTGTGGTTTCCTTCATTTGCTCTTTGGCTTGTAAAGCCTTCTGAGCCATGTTTCCAAGCTTTTGAAACCCCCTTTTCTTACCCTTTTAACCCCTGAATTCCAGGGGATTTTCATTGGTAAAAAGTTGGTTTTGAGGTCCAAAATTGGAGGGGGTGGCCTCCCCTCCTTGTATCTTGTTCGCATGAGTAGATGTCCTAAGATGTGAGCATGTTTTTCTTCCTTTGTTTGACTTGATCTCAGTTTTTTTTTTTTTTGCTACTGATTTAGCATGCTTTAGCTCTGTTTTGAGCCTTCTTGGTCATATGAGTCTTGCCTTGTATGGTTGTAGTGTAAAAGGCCTTTACTAGTTTTGTGTTTTAAGGCCTCTAACATGCTTTGCTTGAGATGCTTGCATGATATAGCATCATTTAGCATGTGATTTCAGTGCACATATCTCTGTTAGACTCTTACATATTCCACTCTTTCATTGATTTTGAGAGTTGTGCTCTGAGCCTTGTTTGTGAGCCAATATATGAGCATTTTTTTTCTTGTTTTTTGTGCTTCTATCTCAGCATGTTTTAGCCACTGATTTGGTATGTTCAAGCTCTATCCAGAGCTGGTTTGATCATTTGACCTTGATATTGCAATCCTCTAGTGTAGTGCTCTTCACTAGCTTTAATGCTTTTGGCTTTTAACATGTTGTGCATCTATTGCTTGCATGTTGTAGCACTATTTTTCATGCCATTTCAGCACTGAAAAATCTGCAACCTCCCTTATTTCTTCATTTTTCCATTTGTTTTGAGGATTGGTTAACCTTATGATTGTGTTTAAGCGTGATATAGAGCTTATGCTCAATGTCTTTAACTCTCTTTTGAGGGTTTCTACTAGTCAAAGGCATGATCTCTCTCATGTCTTAAATCATCCTTCCGTTGACTCCTCTCTCATCTCTTAAATCATCCTTTGGTTGACCCCTCTCTCATTAGAGGACAATCACCTTGGACAAATTGACTAAAGAATGGCTTGGTAATGCTAAAATGTGCAAATAAAATGAGCAAAGTAAAACATGAACAAGATAAGCATTTGTGTTGCATTGCATGTGTTTGGATTGGACGTTAATCCAAACACAAGAAATGTGGGACATTTTGATACTCAAAGTGATGAAACGTGTCACGTTTCTTGGTCTCCGTCACCCTTGATCATGCATCATAGGGTGGTGGCCATTTGAGTCTTATGTATGCATTCATTAAGCTTGTACAAGCTTGGTTCCTCGGCCATCATGCATGAAAGTGCTTGATTGGTGGCTTGAGAGCAAAGTGCCATACTCCTTTAAGCTTGAGAAATGATGATGAGGGTGGCAGTACGCACATTTCCTTGCAAATACATTGATTTGCCTCTGTTGCTCTCTGTTGTAGCAAAAATAGAATTTTGGAAAAAGGGGTGGCCGACCGGCCACTTGAGGTAGCCGACCAGCCATTAAACTAGCCAACTGGCCGGTGTTTGTGGCTGACAGCCACCTTTTATGGCCGATCGGTCACCAGTCTATTTTTGTGCAAAGTGTTCCTGTCTTGGAGCAAAAGCAGTTTGGAATGTTGGTTCGATGTTCAGTAATCGAGGCGAGTGCAAACAGAGGCAGCTTGTGGGAAGGTGATGGACTTTTGGGAGAAAGCAATCGAGCATGCATGTCTCCCTCACCTGTGAGGCCACTTTATCGATTCACTAGCTAGTTGTAGTCAATTAATATATGTGTTGTAATTAATTAGTTTAACCTGTTTTGTAAAATTCTAATTAGCTTAGCATAGCTAGTTTCAATTCAGTTTGTAATTAATTAGCTTAGAATAGTTAATTAGCTGGTTTGTAATAATTAGCTTAGCTTAGTGTAGCTTAGCTTATTTATTCGGACCCTCCTTCGAGAGGGCGCAATGTTGTAATAAGTGTGCGTGTGTGTGTGCATGTCTTTCAACCCCACTTCTTTCTCCCTTTTACTTAACCGCTTTCGATGGTTAGTTTAGGGTCATATTTCGATTAGCAAACCTTATGCTTTGCATGTTTGCAACATTCATTTGTATTTCATGCACCGGGCTCAGCGCATCATTCAAACTGCATCGTATTTCAATACTTATTTGAATACATGTATCAAATCGTTGCATTCATGTGCCATCTTAGATAGCCGAGCCTATTAAATGCATATTGCATGTGCTGCATTAGGCAATTTGTGTAGCTAGGATCATGCATTGTTTCTAACTGGCTTTTGTTTTGGCTCGGAGTACACTGTAAGTGTTACGCTTTAGCATACTTGCATGAGTGTGGGTGTTGCCATGACAGTATGCTTGCCATGAGGCTATTTGGTTAAGTGATTAACTGCATGAATGCCTGTGGGTGAAGGCTTGGTTGCTTGAATTGGGACAATTAGATGATTGTGAGTTTTAAGCCCACTTTGTGAAGTGGCAAATCATGTTTTTAAGCCCACTTGAGGTGGCAAATCCGTGCTTTAGCCCACTTGCGAGTGGCACCTTCAAACCATTTTCGAAAACAAACATGAGTTGTTTTGTTCCAATTCTCGCCATATCTTATATACCTGTACATGTGTGCCACCTAGTAAAGTAAGATTAATAACCGGAGAAGAACACATGAGGTGTATAACACAACATATCATGCTTAGTAGAGGTCGATCCTTTGATCGAGAGAGCGCGGGTGCTCATTTTAGGACCTTCCCCTCTCGTACCCAAGTTCCCGAGCCAAGACCAATTTAGTGATGACGGACACGTGGCCTTTGGCACAATTCAGGGTTTCCTAAATTTCCCAAAAATAACTATTTAGGTGGCGACTCTGTAACCGGAGAAGAACACATGAGGTTTATAACACAACATATCATGCTTAGTAGAGGTCGATCCTTTGATCGAGAGAGCGGGGGTGCTCATTTTAGGACCTTCCCCTCTCGTACCCAAGTTCCCGAGCCAAGACCAATTTAGTGATGACGGACACGTGGCCTTTGGCACAATTCAGGGTTTCCTAAATTTCCCAAAAATAACTATTTAGGTGGCGACTCTGTAATCTGGCAAAGCAATCCAATTTTGGCTTTATTTGATTCAAAATTTGATTTTCCAAAATGATTTGCCGGATTGGACTCTTTGGTGTTTATCAGTCTCACATTGCATTTTGTGAGATTAGATTCAGAACTGTGACAGGAGTCAGAACTGTAGGAGACCAATTCGCGCCTCTCCGAAAGGGGGCGCGTGAAGAAAGTCGGGTCTACAGTTTCTGGCGACTCTATTGGGGAGTTAGAGAACTGACTTGAACTCATGATATGTTGTTTTATCTACATGTATGTGTTTCTTTGCATTGCATTTTCATAGGTGCGCCTAAGTCACAGTGTTTGTCGTTTGCTATTTCTGAACGGTTTACCGGAGGCTTCCTTGGAAAAGCGTTCCATAAGGCTGACCGGTTATGGGCTCTACCACGATGGGAACACAAACCTCGGATCTGGACTACTGCTGTACTGTTTGATCCTCCTTTCACTTCTCGATGTTAGGAGCGAGAGGTATATTAGGTGGTGTCGCTGAGGCACCTTTTTTGACCAATTGGCCTAGTTGTATATCGGAAGCCATAGAGACTGTTCCAAACTAGGACAGGTTACTCACCCGAATGTAGGATTGTATGAAACCGCATGCGTGCGTAGTGAATCCCTAGTTCCTGACGAAACTACGACGGAGAAACCCTACCCCACCATAAGGGTGTTTTGGCTCTCACTTGTTTGATATGTGCTTTTGGGGTGTGTCTCTCCAGGAATGTATGTATCAATTGCAAGTTTGGGTATTAGTCTGGGGACATCAGTGTTTGGGCGTATCAGTATTGTGGCCGAAAATTTGGGGTAGAAATCAGTGTTTGAGTACAGATTGTCCATCTTATGATTTCAACTGTGTGTTGTCTTTATCTATGCCGAAATGTTGTGCGTTTGCTGATAGTTGTTTCCTTTTTGCTTTATTTTTTTTTTTTGCAAGGTAGTATTTTCACCATTGCTTCCGACGAGGCAGTTACCCCCCAAGCACTCTGGACCAGAGTAAGGCGGCTTTATCGATCTGGGGATCTTGTGAGAGGACAATCAGTGTTTGCTTCACTACCCTCGGTTACGAGATAGAGGAGGGTTTGACATAATTCACCGGTTTGTCAATTACTTGTGCTAAGTGAAGTCCAGTTTTCTGCTTCTACCTCAGAAACAGGATACACACCGGATCAGATAGATCAATGCCCCTCAGTCAATATGGAGGATATGATGCGTCAACTCTAACAGACTATAGAGGCCATGCAGCGGGACGTTGCTCGCCAAGCGGAGGTTACCGCTCGTAAAACAGAGGTTGTAGCCCAGCAGGCTGAGCTGATTTCCAGGCTTCAACAATAACAACAACCACAACAAGCAGCAGCATCTGCTTCGCTCCCACCCCCACCTAGGGTTCTAATATGCGGGGATGGAGCTAATGTCCAGGAGAATACGGACAATCCAGCAGGGTCAGTCCCACCTCAGACTTCCAAAGGACCGGCCTACCCAACGGACACACCGTTCAAGTTTGAGGTCGATCCAACCGCTTTGAAAGTGAGCAAGCTTGAGAAACTGTTCAAGCGACCTCAGGGAGTCAACTCGATCCTAGATATAGAGGACGGCTACACAGATTCGGCGATGACAATGCAAGATAGATTTAAAATGCCTCACATAGACCTCTTTGACGGCTCAAGCGATCCTATGGTCCATTTGAGGCTGTTTTCATATATTCTGCGGCCGATGGGCCTGACTAGACTGGAAAAGCTATCCCTTTTTGGTTAGACCCTATCGGGTATTGCGGCCATCTGGTATGCTAAACTGGAGGATTTAGTGAAGAGGAGTTGGGAAGATATGGCTGAGGCCTTTGTCGCCCAATATTCTTACAATACTCAAATCGAGGTCACAACTCGTGATCTCGAGGCCACTAGGCAAGAGCTGAAAGAGGGCTTCTCTAACTTCGTCACTCGATGGAGGGCCAAGGCCTCCATGATGACCACCAGGCCAGCTGAGAAAGACCAGATAAGGATGGTCGTGCGGAATCTCCAACCGAAGCTGCTGCAGAAGATGATCGTCTTACCCCTCCCTACATTTACTGATCTTCATAAGATAGGGGTATAAATAGAAGATGCTATGAAGCAGGGTTTGATTGACCAGGAGAAAGAGCAGCCCAAGAGGGCCTTTACATGCAGTTCGAATGTAGCTACGAGTAGCAATGCAGCTGTGACGACCTCTGATGTTAGTATGGTCACCACCACACCGAAAACAACCACACCCTTTACTGGTATATCTGGAGCCACTTCACAACCTGCAAAGTAGCCACCCCTGGGCCAGAGGGTTTTCACCCCACTTTACATGTCTCTATCTGCGGCCTTGAGGGTCCTAATTAGAAAAGGGCATCTGAAGCCCCTAGAGCCACGCCAATTGCCAAATCCCCTCCCTCCTACACACGACCCAACCAATTATTGTGCCTTCCATCACCAGCATAAGGGGCGCGCGAAGAAAGTCGGGTCTACAATGGGTTTTTGGGTATAACCAGATTCTGATGGCACCCGAGGATAGGGAAAAAACCGCTTTCACTACTCTGTGGGGCACCTATTGTTACCGAGTCATGCCGTTTGGGTTGAAGAATGCTGGGGCCACTTATCACAGGGCTAAACTAGCATTCTGCATGAGATGATCCACAAAGAGGTTGAGGTGTACGTGGATGATATGATTGCCAAGTCCAAAGATTGAGAGGGCCACTACACCGCCTTGGAGAAATTCTTTCAATGGATTAGAGAGCGTAGGTTGAGGTTGAACCCATAAAAATGCACTTTCAGCGTGACAATAGGGAAAATGCTAGGATTCTTAACCACATAGAAAGGAATTGAGGTAGATCCTTCCAAAATCAAGGCCATGTTAGAAATGCCCCCACCAAGGACTGAAAAGGAGGTGCGCGACTTTCTGGGTAAAGTGCAATTCATTAGGCGGTTTATTTCAAAACTAACCTTAACCTGTGAACCACTATTTGGCCTCCTAAAGAAAGGAAAGAAGTTCCAATGGGACAATTGCTGTTAGTTTGCTTTTGAACAGGTCAAGCAGTACCTACAGAATCTGCCTGTGTTATCACTGCCAGAATCGGGAAACCCGCTGATCTTGTACTTGTCAGTGACAAACTCAACTATGGGGTGCATGTTAGCTCAGGAGGTGGAGGCCAAGGTGGAGAAAGCCGTTTACTACTTAAGTAAGAAAACGCTGGATTACGAGACCCGTAACACTCCCCTCGAGAAATCTTGGCTAGCCTTCGTATGGGCTACCCCGAAAGTTGAGGCATTATCTATTTGCTCACCCCGTAATCCTGGTTTCGAGATTTGATCCCATCAAATATCTCTTTGAGAAACCAACACTTACAGGTAGGCTAGCCCGTTGGTTACTTCTTCTCTCCGAATTTGATCTTACATATGCCACACGCAAGTCAGTTAAAGGGAGAGCTATAGCTGAATTCCTAGCAGATCACCTAGTAGAAGGGGATGAAGCAGCGGAGTACCTTTTTCCAAACGACAATATTTTGCAAATAGAGGAGAAAATATGGATGATGTACTTTGACAGAGCAGCCAATCAGTACGGTTATGGGATCGATGTATTGCTGATAACACCTGATGACTCCCATATACCCTTAGCTTTCAAACTCCGGTTCAAAGTATCCAACAACGAAGCAGAGTATGAGGCATGTATCGCTGGTTTAGAAGCTGCCTTGGAACTAGGGGCAAAAAGGTTGAATGTCATCGGAGATTCGAACTTGGTTGTGTCTCAAGCCAACGGAGATTGGCAGGTTGAAGAAGAGAAAATGAGGGTTTACCATCAGGCCTTGGATATGCTAATTCTGAGGTTTGAAAAGTTAACGTTTACCCATCTGCTAAAAGAGAACAACCGATTTGTTGATGCGCTAGTAACTCTATCTTCTATGGTAGACATTCCATTGGGAGTCAGGATGCGTCCGATCATTATTGAACAGAAGTACACGCCGGCCTATGAAACCATTGTCGCAATAGACGAGATTTCAGACAAGAACCCCTGGTACTATGATATCTGGAATTTTTGGGAAATGAGGCGTATCTGCTCAGAGCAAATGCCAAGGACAAAAGGGGAATACGGTGTCTGGCCTTTCAATTTATCATCTGTGGAGGCAGGTTGTGCAAAAGAGGCCATCTAGGAATGCACAAGCTATGCATTGAGGAAGAGGAATCAAAGAGCCTTATGGAGGCCATACATTGAAAAGAGTTCGAGGCCCACATGAATGGTGTGATATTGGCCTGAAAAATTCTTAGACAAGGCTACTACTGGTCAACCATGGCAGAGGATCGTATTGGTTTTGTTTGGCGCTACCACAAATGCCATATTTATGCCAATCACATGAACATTCCGCCGTCGAAGATCTACAACATAACTTCACCATGGACATTCTCTGCTTGGGAAATAGATATTATTGATGCAGTTAGGCCAAAAGGGTCAAACATGCATGAATTCATCCTGGTAGCAATCGACTACTTCACAAAATGGGTAGACGCCCAATCCTACTCCGTGCTGAAAGTGTCGCATGTGGCTAAGTTCATCAAAAACAACCTTATCTGTAGGTAAGGATTGCCCAAAGAGATTATCTCCAATAATGGGACGCACTTCAAGAAAGAGGTGATAGACTTGCTAGAGAAATATAACGTGACTTTTGTAGACACCCCATTTTTGACCGTCCTCGAGACTTGGACGTCATCGTTGGAACACTCAATGATCATCCATACTCATGTTCGTTTTGAGTTTCTGAAGGCCTCGGATGCTCGCCTTGCCTTAGAACCTCTTAACTTGTCTATTTTGTGCTTAGTTGTGGACCAAGAGCTTATGGTTTTGTTTCTGAGGGAAAGAAAGAGGGTGGCTTGTTGGCTAGCCCTACAACCCATCGGCCAAGACTTGTGCTTATCGGCCATGGTTTCTTGTCATCGGCCATCAGTGATGGTCGATCGGCACTCTTTTTGGTCGATTGGCACTCCTTGTGGACGATCGGCCATATCTTTTGGCCGAAGCCTTTTTTTCTGCTTTTGCAGATATTTTTCTTCCAGCTGGTGCCAGCTGTTGGTCACTTGGTGTATCCTCCATACACATGTATGGATGGATTTCAACCAAGCTTTACCTTACAAAACAAGCTTGGAACTTGTTTTTCTATAAGAAGGGAGGCCCCTCTCCCTTTCTAGAGGTTCTAAGATTTGATATACAAGAAATATATCTCTCTATATATATTTCTTCCTCTCTCTCTATATATTTGGGTGAGTTTGTGCCTTAAAGTGTGTTTTGTCTTCACTTTTGCACTACAACACCTAGCAGTACACCACCATCTTCGAGCTGAGATTCTTGGGAGTGTTATTTGAGCTCTGAAAGTTGGTTTTTGCCTCAGAAGCTGCTGGTTTCAAAGTTGTGCTTCAAGGGTGAGTTCGCTTGTCATATGTGCATGATTTAGTGTCACTTGGAATGTGATTCCAGTCCCTATTTCACTGTCACACTCTCACATTTTCCACTCCTTTAATGTGCTTGAGAATTGGTAACTTCATGCTTTGTTTGTGAACCAATTGGTATTCATGCTTGTAGATACTTTAGCACTTCATTTTCAACATGCTTTGGGCCATTGTATTGGCATGCATGAGGCTTATTTGGGGTTGGTTTGGTCCATTACGTTTTGCATTACATGGCCCTTACCATTGCATTGTTGTTTGCATGCTGTTGAATGCTTGTGGCAATGCATATTGTTGCATACTTGGTGCATTGCATGTCGGTGCATGCTTGTTGTATAGCATGTTGTTGCATGCTTGTTGCATTGCATTGTATTTGGCATACTCAGGTTGCGTTGCATTTGTGTTTGGATAAGGTGTTAGTCCAAACACAAGAAACGAGGGACGTTTTGTACTTGAAGTGACGAAACGTGCCTCAATTCTCGGACGCCGACCCTCTTGATCACACATGATAGAGGTTAAGGCATTTATGTGTTTTTGTGCATTCGTTTGGCATTGATTTGTGCAACTCGGCCTCTTTGGCCATCATGCATTGAGATGCATAATTGATGGCTCGAGAGCCGAGCACTACACTCCTTTGAGCCTTAGACATGACAAGGAGTGTAGTTGTACACACATTTTCTTGTAAATACATAGCCATGCCTCTGTTAGTGCTCTGCTGCAGTAAAAGGGAGAATTTGCAGGAAACAGTGGCTGATCGACCACTTTGTCTGCCGATCGGCTATCAAATTTGGCCGATGGCCATTAACTCGGGCCGATGGCCACTCCTCTTGGCCGATGACCTCTCAGCATGTCCATGAGGTGGATCAGAAGTACTTTGGAGGTTGGCACAATTTTCAAAGGTCTAAAATAGTGCAAACAGAGGCATCATGACGCACGGTAGTGGATTTCCGAGAGGACAGGACTGAGCATGCATCATTCATCATTCCGAGGTAGAGCTGTGGTAGCCAATTTAGTTTCTTACTTAGTTGGTTTTGTAACTTCATAAATTTGTTTGATTAGTTAAGAGTTTTGTAACAATTAGTTAGCTAAGATAGTTAGTTAATTAGTTGGTTTTCTTACTTAATTAATTTGTTTGATTAGTTAAGAGTTTTGTAATAATTAATTAGCTAGGATAGTTAGTTAATTAGTTGGTTTGTATTATTCATTCAGACCCTCCGTCGTGAGGGCAAATTTTGTATTAAGCATGCGTGTGTGTGATGCATGTCTTCCAACCCCCATTTCTTTCTCTCTTTTACTTACCTGCTTTTGATGGTTAGTTTTAGGGCATGTATCAATTAGCATCCTTATGCTTCCATGCGTGCATTCATTCATTCGTCTTGCATGCACCGGGCTCGGCGCATCATACTAACTGCATTGTATTTCAATACATTTACTTGAATACGTGTTCAACAGCATGTTATCAAGTTGCATTCACATGACTTCTTAGAATTGCCGAGCCTATCTTAGTTGCATTTTTGCATGTGTTGCATTGGTCATCTTAACATGAACTAGGATCATGCATGATTTCTAACTAGTTCTCTGTTTTGGCTCGGAGTACACTGTGAGTGTTTACGCTTTAGCATACTGCATGAGATGTGTATGTTGCCATGTTAGCATGTTTGCCATGAAGCTAACTGCTTAAGTGATTAACTGCTTGAATGCTTGTGGGTGAAGGTTGGATTGCTCGAATTGGAACAATTCATCAAAACTATGTGTTTTAAGCCCATTTGAGAGTGACAAATCATGTCTTTCTAAGCCCACTTGAGGGTGGCAAAATCCACGTCTTAGCCTACTTGCAAGTAGCAATTTCAAACCATTTTCAAACAAACAAACACGAGATGTTTTATTCCAATTTAGGCGATCTAATCTATACTTGTATGCTGTGCTCATCACATAGTAGAGCCAGCTAATAAACCGGAATAAGAACGCATGTGTTTTCAAAAATAATATATCATGATAGTAAAGGCCGATCTTTGATCGGGTGAGCGAGGGCGCTCATTGCATGACCTCCCCTCTCGTGCCCAAGTTCCTGAGCTGAGGCAACTTTGGTAATGACGAACACGTGGCCTTAGGCACGAGTCAGGGTTTCCCAAATTTTCCCAAATAAAACATTTAGGTGGTGACTCTGTACCTGAAAAACCAGTCCATGTTTGGCACTTCTTTATTAAAAATCAGTTTTCCAAAACGATTTGCCGGATTTGGACTCTTTGGTGATTTATCAGTCTTGCATTGCACTTTGTGAGATTAGATTCAGAACCGTGACATGAGTCTGAACTGTAGTAGTTAAGAACAAATGATTCGCACCCTCGCGCGTGAAGAGCGGAGTTCTGGGCGGTCTACCGCTTTCCATAAGTCGTCGACCTACAGGCCACAGACCAACGACGCTGTCGAAGCTGCAAACAAAAATATCAAGAGAATTCTGTAGAAGATGGTGGAAACCTACAGGGACTGGCCAGATAAATTGCTATTTGCGCTCTAGGGCTACAAAACCTCAATCCGAACATCCACAAGCGCGATGCCTTATTCTCTTGCCTACGGGATGGAGGCTGTTTTGCCGATCAAAATTGAAGTGCCCTCGTTACGAGTTATAGCCGAGTGTCAAAAAATAGAGGTAGATTGGCAACAGAGTAGATTTGAGGAGTTGATGTTGTTTAATGAGAGAATATTAAGGGCATTGTATCATGTGCAGGGCTACCAGCGTAGAATTGCCAGGATTTTTAACAAGAAATTGAAGTCCAAAAATCTTCAAGAAGGAGACATGGTGCTGAAAGACAACCGGGCTCCCATAAATGACCTTAGGGGTAAGTTCAGACCTAATTGGATTGATCCTTACATCATCAAGTCAATCTGGTCAGGAGGGGCGGTTATTCTTACAGACATGGATAGCCTGGAATTCTTGCAGCCAATCAACATGGACAAGTTGAAGAAATATTATCCCTAAGAGGCTCACTAGGCTGAAAACTTGAAAGGGCGACCTAGGCAAAAGTTAGAGCATGAATTTAAAGGCTCACGAGTCAAGGTTTCCTAAATTTCCCCAAATAAAACGTTTAGGTGGCGACTCTGTATCTGGCAAAGTAGTCCATGTTTGGTACTTCTTTATTAAAAATCAGTTTTCCAAAAAGATTTACCGGATTTGGACTCTTTGGTGATTTATCAGTCTTGCATTTCACTTTGCGAGATTAGATTCAGAACTGTTACATGAGTCCGAACTGTAGAAGCTAAGAACAAACGATTCGTGCCCTCGCGCGTGGAGAGCGGAGTTTCGGGCAGTCTACAGTTTCTGGTGACTCTGCTGGGGATTTAGAGAACTTGACTTGAACTCATGATATGTTGTTTTGCCTGCACTTATGTGTTTCTTTGCATTGCATTTGCATTGGTGCGCCTAGGACACCGTGTTCGCCATATGTTGTTCTTGAACGGTTTGGCGGAGGCTGCGTGCCATAAGGCAGATCAGTTACAGGCTCTGCCACGATGGGAACACAAACCCCGGTTGTTACCGGGGCACCTTTTTTGACCATTCGACCAAGTGCATATCGGAATCCATAGCGACTATTCCAAACTAGGACAGGTTGCTTACCCGATTGTAGGTTGTCTGAAACCACTGCGTGCGTAGTGAAACCCTAGCTCCTAACAAAATAGGACAGGGAAACCCTACCCCACCGTAGGGGTGTTTTGGCTCTTACTTGCTTGATATGTGCTGTCAGAGTGCGTCTCTACAGGTTGTATGTATTAGTTTGCAAGTCTGGGTATCAGGCCTGAGGGCATCAGTATTTAGGGAATTAGTTTTACCTGAGGGTATCAGTTCTGGGGCAGTGGTTGAGGAACAGTGATCAGCATTTGAGAACAGTGGATTCAGCTTACAAATGCCAACTGTGTCTTGTCTTTATTTGAGCCGTTGTGCTGTCCGTTTTTCTGGTTGTTTGTTTCCTTTATGCTTTATTTATCTTTTTGCAAGGTAGTTCAGCACAATTGCTTCCGACCAGGCAGATATTTCCCAAGCACTCTGGATTAGAGGTCGCAGACTTCATCAATCTGAGGATCTGATAGACAAACAACCAGTGTTCCATTCATTACCCCTGGTTATTAGACGGAAGTCAGTTTGGCGCAGTTCTTCAATACAGCGGTTACCGAATCAGTGGTCCTTATCTACCCCACCAGTGAATGGTCGGGTTGATGTTTCCGTTCATACTACAGAGATAGTATACCGATTGCTTAGATAGATCAATACATTATGGTAGGCATGGAAAAGATGATGCATTAGCTCCAATAAACTATGCAAGCCATGCAGCAGGATGCTGCCCGCCAAGCAGAGTTGGCCGTACACCAAGCCGAGGTTGTGGCTCAACAGACAGAATTGATCGCCCAGTTTCACCAGTAGCAGGAACAACCACGGCAAGCCGGAGCATCTGCTTCGCACCCACCTCCTCCCCCACCTAGAGTTCCAATACTCAGGGAGATCGCGAATGTCCAGGAAGATACGGACATCCCGACAGGGCCAAATCCACCACCAGTGCTACCGCAGATTTCGAAGACACCGACTTTCTCAACAGATACACCATTTGAATCTGAGATGGACCCAACAACTCTGAAGATGAGTAAGCTGGAGAAGTTGTTCAAACGGGGCCAGGGGGTCAATTCCATTCTGGACATAGAGGATGGATACACCGACTCAGCGATGACTCTACCGGACCGGTTCAAGATGCTGCACATAGACCGATTTGACGGTTCTGGCGATCCCATGGTGCATCTATGGTTGTTCTCGGATATCCTACGGTCGATGGGCCTCTCCAGACTACAAAAACTTTTGCTCTTCGGCCGGACCTTGTCAGGTATTTCAGCCATCTGGTACGCAAAGTTGGAGGACTCTGTCAAGAGAAGCTGGGAGGAGATGGCTGAGGCCTTTCGAGCTTAATACTCCTACAATGCACAGATCGGGATCACAACTCGTGATCTTGAAACAACTAGACAAGAGCCAAAGAGAGCTTCTCCGACTCAATAACCCGTTGGAGGGCCAAAGCTTCGATGATGACCGCCAGGCCGGTCGACAAGGACCAAATACGGATGGTTGTGCGCAACCTCCAACCCAAACTCATGCAAAAGATGATCGTCCTACCCCTCCCTACCTTTGCAGATTTACATGAGATCGGGGTGCAGATCGAGGACGCCATGAAGCAGGGCCTCATTGATCATGAGAGAGAGTAGCCCAAGAGGGCATTTTCCCACAGTACGAATGCAGGCACGAGCAATGCTATAGCTGCCAAGATTTCAGATGTGGGCATGGTCACCACCACCCCTCCAAAAACACTTACAGCCACCCCATTCACCGGTGCGTGCGGAAGTACACAAACAACCAAATATCCACCCCGAGGCCAGAGAACCTTTACCCCGTTGTACGTGTCTCTGTCCAAAGGTTTGGGGGTTTTGATCGGGAAAGGGCACTTGAAGCCGCTAGAGCCGCAACCATTACCAAATAACCTCCCACCAACCCACAACCTAGCTAAATACTGTGTCTTTCACCAACAGCATGGTCACGGCATCGACCAGTGCTATAGATTGCGTCATGAGATTTAGGATCTCATTGACAACAGGGTGATTGTGCCTCCGGAGAAACCGAATGTCACAACCAACCCTCTCCCACCACATAACCAAGCTCCACTACCCAAACGTATCAACCTAATCCAAACTAGGGTTGTGTCATATGACCCTAGTATATATATCACACCCTCCCACCTACCGAAGCCGGAGGTGTTCATCCCGGACAGCATGGATTTATGCATGATGAGCACCTCCCAAACCCAACCTGAACCGATGTTTGTGACTATCGAAGATAGAATTGGGTCGACTATGGGGGCAGATGGAAATGATCAATCAGAGCCTGAGAGGTCTGCGACCTTCATGTATGACCCGAGTGGTTACATCACATCAACAGGCCAGGCTAGGCCAAATACGGGAGGATGGACCTAATCAGGGGCTAGATGACCTAGCGGAGCTGGAAGAGGATATTGCCAACCTTCAGTTCTTCAACGAACAGGACTTAGGGGACTTGACTGTTAATTGGTTCGATCTGGAAGGGTCAGCGAAAGCTACTGGATGGCTCAGCGACAAACCAGATGTTGTTGAGCAGCCTCAGCCAGAACAGGGATTGCCAGAGACGGGGACTTCAACAGTGGCCAGAATGGCCGGGAATCAGGAGAAACCACCGGAGAGCACCGGTGTAAAGAATTTTGCTAAGAATAAGGGCAGTTTGAGTACAGAAGATACTGAACATCAGATTGTACTGAAGCAGTTTGAGCAGGAAAAGATCAAAGATCTGGAAAGGGCCAAAAAGGCCAAAGCCCCTGTGGGGACGGAATGTGCCGTGTGCACAGAAACAGTAATAACAGAACTGGACAGGTGTCTGTCGGTTGGCGACGGTATGTGGTGGGAAGATGATGAGCTATGTCTTGCCCACACCGACGAACATTGGGGACAAAACCAACCGGATGATACCTGGTATATGGGAGAGGTGGACCACATGACCAGAAGTGGGCGGTATTTCAAACCCCCACATTTAGATCAACTAGAGGCGTCCGAAAAGAACATAGAAGCGGAGAAGCAGAAAGAAAAACTGCTCGAAGAAGAGGCTGTACTGAAACAGCTTAAGAAGATACAAGCAAACATCTCCAACTGGGGACTGCTTATGGCCTCAAGAGTTCATAGACATGCCGTCCTTACTGCGATGGACAAGGCTAAACTTTCAATCGACACCACGCCTGAACAGCTGGTAGGGTTGGTTTTTTCAGGAGGAGCTTCCCTGACGTTGACCTTCACTGACAAGGAACTGCCGCCCGAGGGCGTGAATCACAACAAACTGCTCTATATCTCTGTCGAGTGTAGAGACAAATGGATACCGGTGGTCCTTTTTGACACAGGATATGCTATCAACGTGTGCCCGTCGAGGACGGCATATGCTATCGGGTTGAAGCCCGCAGATTTTGTGCCTACGGCCCAGGTTATACAGGCGTATGACAATGCTAGCAGAAAGGTGATAGGGATTGTACAGATTCAGACTCAGGTTGGTCCAGGACAACACCATATTGACTTTCATGTCTTGGATGTTCCCACAACCTTCAATCTACTCCTAGGGCGGCTGTGGCTGTGCCAGGTGAAGGCAGTCTCTTCCACCCTGCACCAAATATTGAAATACCCCCACGGGAAGGGGTGGCGATCGTTTTTAGGAATTCTTCGATCTATCTGCCGCCAGAGGTTTCTACACCAGTTCTGGAGATTGAGCATGGCATGGAGGATGTGTATTTGTCAGGGTTCACCCTAGCTGAGGCCCGAGTTAGACAGAACATACTAGCTGTTGATGAGAGGCTATACGTCAGCGCACAGTCCGTCTACTTTATGAACAAGCTCCAACACATTCCCGGGATGGGATTAGGGCGCAGTGGCCGGAAAGGCGTTGCAACATCGGCCGAAGTGCCGTATAACCCACTTACCTTTGGTTTAGGTTATCTGCCTACCAAGGAGGATTGGGTGAGGAAAGGAAAAGAGATGGCCGGAAGGGCAGAGCAAAGCAGGAAGCATTATGAGTTGATGCACCGAGCTATCTAGGGTACCATGAACGGACGCTTCGTCCGGGAGGGGGAGGACTTCCCATTCTGCGGCTTCCCAGAGCCATTGCTGAATGCAGGAAGGCGGCGCTTGCCGGGGTTTGAGATTTTCTTTGACTTGCAATTGTCCGAAGATGATGTTGCCCAAGAGCAGACAAACCCACCAACTAGGGTTGAGCAGTTCAAGGATGATTCTGACAATACAGAGATTGAAATGGGGTAACACTGGCTTGTCTACTCTTAGATCCTCAGATCACACAGGAGTGCTTGGGGGATAATTCAATTTCTATGATTGGGAATGAAGCGGCTGTGGGCCTATCTTCAAACATTCTGGATGCATCCATCGCACCCTCCCTTGTCTGGCAATAGGAGGAGGGCTTTTTATCGAGCAGCACCGGCTCAGGTAGTGAGCTGAAATCGGATTCCACCGAGTCTGTGGAGTCAGAATCAGGTTCCAGCTCGTCTGAGTTTGAGTCCGGTATTCTTGGGGGTGACAACTCAGATGCCACAGTCCTGTCTAGGTCGTCTTTTTCTTTTTCCTTTGAGTCTGTTGTAACAGAGGAATCAGGCGGACCGGATGATGTTACTAATGAGAATGGTACGGCTGTGGCTTCTGAGTACTTTTCTATGCCTTTAATTTATTACATTAATCAAGATTTTCAAAATTTTGATGAAAAGGATGAGGAAAAAATTCCTCCAGTTTTGTAATATTTGCTTGATCAAGAGCAAGAAAGGTTTGTAAAACCCTTGGTTGATGAAATCACCACAATTAATGTTGGTACTGAGAAGGACGCACGGCTGGTCCAGATCGAGTCCACGTTGTCTTTGGAGGAGCGCGAGCCCTTAGTCGCTTTATTAAAATATTTCAAAGATGTTTTCGCGTGGTCCTACGAAGACATGCCTGGAATTGATCCTGAGATTGTACAGCACCAAATCCCTCTTGACCTAGAGGCCCGACCTGTTAAGTAGAAGCTCCAAAGGATCTGCCCGGACTGGGCTCTGAAGATCAAAGAAGAGGTCACCAAGCAAATTGAAGCAGGGTTCCTGCTGGTATCTGAATACCCTACTTGGTTGGCCAATATAGTTCTGGTGCTGAAGAAGGACGGCAGAATTCGAGTATGTGTGGATTTCAGGGATTTAAATAAAGCCAGTCTAAAGGACGACTTTCTAATTCATGTAAATGTTGTAACTAACTAAGTAGATTAGTTAATTAATTCATGTTGCGATTAATTAGCTTAGTTCCTTTGTAATATTTAATTAGCTTAGATAGTTAATTATTTAATTGTAATAACTAATTAATTAGAATAGTGTAGACGCGCCCCGAAGGGCTTTATGTTGTGCTACAGTTCGGACTCAAATGTCACGGTTCTTAATCTGATCTCACAATGTGCAATGTGAGATTGATAAATCACCAAAGAGTCCAAATATGGCAAATTGTTCTGGAAAACTGATTTTTGTAAAGAAGTGCCAAAACATGGACTGCTTTGCTAGATACAGAGTCGCCACCTAAATGTTTTATTTTTGGGGAAATTTAGGAAACCCTGACTCGTGTCTAAGGCCACGTGTCCGTCATCACCAAAGTTGCCTCGGCTCGGGAACTTGGGTACGAGAGGGGAAGGTCATGCAATGAGTACCCCCGCTCGCCCGATCAAAGATCGGCCTTTACTAACATGATATCTTGTTTTTGAAAACGCATGCATTCTTATTCTGGTTATTAGCCTAGAATTACTATGTGATGCGCACAACACGCAAGTATAGACTAGATCGCCTAAGTTGGAACAAATCATCTCATATTTGTTTATTTGAAAATGGTTTGAAGGTGCTACTCGTAAGTAGTCTAAGACGTGAATTTTGCCACCCTCGAGTGGGCTTAGAAAACATGATTTTGCCATAATCAAGTGGGCTTAAAACTCGCATTTCAATGAATTGTTCCAATTCAAGTAATCTAACCTTCACCCACAGGCATTCAGACAGTTAATCATATAAGCAATTAGCCTCATGGTAAGCATGTGATCATGTTAACACCCACACACATGCAAGATGCTAAAGCATAAAAGGTTACCTAGTACTCCAACCCAAAACAATAGCTAGTTAGTAATCAATGCATGATCCTAGCTATGTTAAGATGCCTAATGCAACACATGCAAAATGCAACTAGAAATAGGCTCGGCTATCTAAGAATGGCATATGAAATGCGACAACTCGATACACGTATTCAAGTTGGAATTGAAATACTATGCGGTTAGTATGATGCGTCGAGCCCGGTACATGCAATATAGACGAATGATGCAAACATGCGAGCATAAGGATGGGTATTAAAACATGACCTAAAACTAACCATTGAAAGAAGGTAAGTAAAATGGGGAAAGACGTGGGGTTGGAAGACATTCACACACTCACGCACACTTATTACAAAATTCGCCCTCTCGACGGAGGGTCCGGATAAATAATATAAATCAACTAATTAATTAACTACCCTAGCTAATTAATTATTACATAACTCTTAACTAATTAAGCAAATCAATTAAGTTACAAAACAGCTAAGTATGAAAACTAAAGAGGCTACCACAGCTCCGCCTCGAAATGATTGAATGATGCATGCTCGATCGTCTCACTTGGAAACCCGTTGCCATGCCACATGTTGCCTCTGTTTGCACTATTTTGCACCTTTGAAAATTGCACAAGTCCCAAGGATGCTTCCGAACCACCCAAATATAGGAACATCGGCCATTTGAAAATTGAGCACTGTGGGATGTCACTGGCCAAAATATAGGAACATCGGCCATATGGGATTGGTCATCGACCATTTGTGAGGATCTGGGCCAACAATGTTTAGCCGATCGGCACTGAAGATGGCCGGCTGGCCATATCTTCCTGCCGAATGCTGTTTTGCTACAGCAGAGGACAAACAGAGTATGGCAATGCATTTTCAAGGCAATGTGTGCACAAACACCCTCCCTATCATGTCATGAGCTCAAGGGAGTGTAGTGCTCGACCCTCAGGCCATCAATCACGCATGCCGATGCATGATGGCCAAAGGAGCCAAGTGTGAGATTCCAAATGGAATGAATGCGCAAAAACACATGAATGCCTAGAACTCTATCATGTTGGATCAAGAGTGTCGACGACCGAGGATTAAGGCATGTTTCGTCACTTCAAGTACGAACGTCCCTCGGTCCTCGTGTTTGGTTCGACACCCCAAACCAAACATAATGCAATGCATGCAACAATGGAAAAGCTATGTAATGCATCACAAGCATGCCAAATGCAATATGACTCAAACATGTACACAAGGCTAAGGTAACAAGCATGCCAAATGCAATGCGACCTAAACAAGCATGTGACAAAATGCAAGCTAGCAAGCATGCAAAATGCAACCATAATCCTACGAACATGCATGGCATGCAAAGATGGACAAACATGCAAGCATGATGTAAAGTAGCAACTTTGAACAACATGGCAAATGGACTTAAATTAAAGACGGACAGACCTCAACCATGCCCAAAATCAGTGGCCAAAATGCGAAGAAATGATGGGAATGAAACATGAGAAAGGCATGGCAAACATGCATGCCAATTGGCCCAAGGACTAAAGCATAAAGATGCAACTCTTAAGCACACCTAAAGAGTGACAAGCAAGGATGTATGACAATACTACATGCTCTAAAATGATGTGAGGAGTGATGCCAAATCAACCAATCAAAGCAAGTATGACATACAAGAAAGCTCAAGGCTTAAGGCTAGTCAAGGAGCTTGTACTAAGGCCACATGAAACAAGCTCCAAAGAGCTAAGGACAACCAAAACAGTCCTAGATCATGCTAAAGGGAGTCTAAAACATGCAAAAGTCAAAGCTAAAACAAGCCAAAATGAAGGGCTGAAGGCAAAATGCAAGTAAGGTCAACAAAGGGGATTACACTACACCTATTATAACCAAACATAGCATGACTTAACCAATGAAAAACAGAGATATGGCATGTCAAAATAGGCCCAAAAACTCACTTAGATGGCATCCCGAAGACCTAATCATGGAGGCATGCACAACGACCCAACCTTAAGGCATAAGACACTAACTCTTCAAAGCATTGAAAGGATGGAAAATGCAAGTATATGAGCATGAAACATGGACTGAAATAACATATGAGATGATGCCAAATCATGGAAAAAGGTCCAAGTAGTGCATGCTAATGACTTGGACCCTCAAAGCTAACAAGCTAAAATGTATGGTAGCTATGCAAACTAATGCATATATGATCAAGACAACATGAAACAGAGCTCTGACATGCTGAAATATGAACAAAAGCTCCTTTGGGTCGAGTCAAAATCATGCTAAAACCATAGCTTAAAGCACGAAGCATGTTAAGGCAATAGAGAGGATTACAAGGCAAGTATATGGTGCATGCAAGAAGCCATTAAACCAACCTAGAACAGAGGTATATCGTGACCAAATGACACAAAATACTTGCTGAAATGAAGCCAAAACATGCTAAGCAAACATGCTACCATTACAAGCCATTAACACAAACAAATGAGACACAAGGAGAAAGGGGTGTCCCTCTCCTATACAAGACTCTAAAACTACCTTTCCACCACTGAAAATCCTCTAGATTTCAGTGGTAGAAAGGTCATGCAAAGGCAAGAACAAAGGCCAAAAGAGGTGGCTCAAAACAAGGCCAAGAAAGGCCTAAGAGGGGGTAGACAACCCCCAACCAAAAAGTGACCTGAAACAATCATTTTAAGCACACAAAAACAGAACTTTTTTTCAGTTTATAGTTAAGCTTAAAATAATATGCAAATAGGTCTAAAAGCTTAAGCCAAAAAGGGGAAACAAAAGGTTAGTTGCTCACCTTTGAAGAACACCTTCAAGAACACAACTCCAGCCACTCCCCTGCATCAAAACCAGCCCAAGAACTCTTAAACTGACTTCCTAGTGCCTCAACAACCAAAGAAAGGTGTTCTACTAGGTGCTATAGTGCAAAAGTGTGAACAAAATACACTTTTATGGCACCAACACACACACAAATATATATAGAGAGAGAGATATAGAGAAAGAGGGATATATGAACTCTATATCTATTTTGCTGAACCTATGGAAAGAGAGGGGAGGCTCCTCTCTTATAGGAAATCAAATTCAAAGCTTCTTAGAGAAGCTAAGCTTTGGTTCAAATCTCTCCATACACGTGTATAGAGGGGAGGGTCTGTGCTCACCAGCTGGCACAACTGGCATGCACAATGCATGAAAAAGGCAAAGAAAAGGCCTCGGGCAGAAAATATGGCCGATTGACCAAAATAAGGGCCGGCCGACCAAAAAAAGTGCCGATCGGCCAACACTTTTGGCCGATGGCATCATGCCATAGCCGGTGGGTGTGGGAATGGCCAACAAACCACCCTCTTCCCTCAGAAGCAAAACCACAAGTCCTTGGTCCACAACCAAGCACAAAACAGACAAGTTGAGAGATCCTAAGGTAAGGCGCGTAGCAGAGACCTTCGGGAACTCAAAACGAACACGAACATGGATGATCATCGAGTGTTCAAACGATACGTCCAAGTTTTAAGGACGGTCAAAAATGGGGTGTCTACAAATAGTTAATTCATTTCAGGTGTTGTAATAATTAATTAAGTAGTGTATTAGCTAGTTTCATTCGGACCCTCCTTTGTGAGGGCGTAATGTTATAATATGTGTGCGTGCGTGCATGTATGTCTTCTAACCCCATGTCTTTCTCACTTTTATTTAATCGCTTTTGATGGTTAGATTAAGGATATGTTTCAATTAACATACCTTATGCTTGCATTCATTGTCTTGCATGCACCAAGGCTTGGTGCATCATTCAAACTGCATTATTATTTCAATAATCTTTGAATATGTGCTTAACTGCATGTTATCAAATTGGTTTGTATGCCATATAAGTAGCCGAGCCGATTAATTGCATATTACATGTGTTGCATTAGGCATCTTGTATAGTTAGGAATCATGTATATTTTTCTAACTCATATCTTCTTAGCTTGGAGTACTAGGTGAGTTTTTATGCTTTAGCATACTTGCATGATTGTGAATGTTGCCATGTCTAGCATGCTTTCCATGAGGCTAAATGCTTACTTGCTAAACTGCTTGAATGCCTATGGATGAAGACTTGTTGTTTGAATTGGAATGATTCAACGAATGTATGTTTTAAGCCCAATTTGTTGAGTAACAAATCAGTTTTAAGCCCGCTATGTTTGGTGGAAAATCCGCAAACTTTAAGCCCACTTGAGGTGGCAAATTCAAATCATTTTCAAAAGCAAACATGAGTTGAATTGCCCCAAATTGAGCAAACTAGTCTATACTTGCTTGTGCACATCACATAGCAAAGTTAGCTTAATAATCGGAATAAGAGCAAATAGTGTTTATAAAAAATCAAATCATGATTAGTAAAGGCCGATCTTTGATCGGGCGAGCGAGGGTGCTCAATTCATGACCTTTCCCTCTTGTACCTAAGTTCCTAAACCGAGGCAACTTTAGTGATGACGGACACATGCCCTTTGGCACGAGTCATGGGTTTTCTAAATTTTCTCAAAATAAAATATTTAGGTGGCGACTCTGTATTTGGAAAAACAGTCCAATTTTGGCACTTTTTGATTCAAAATCAATTTTCCAAAATGATTTTCCAGATTTGGACTCTTTAGTGTTTATCAGTTTCACATTGCACTTGTGAGATTAAATTCAGAATTGTGGGAGTCCAAACTGTAGGGCTTTCTTTTCGAGCTTCCAAAATGGAGCGCAAAAAAGCCGAGCTACACCTTTTCATTGGCCATTCTGGCCATCGCAGCAATTCTTGCTTCCCTTTCTTCTGGTTTTGTTTCAGTTCCTTTCTCCCTGTCAAGTTCATCACTTAACCACCGTGAGTTCTCTGTCAGTCCAGTCAAATCGAACCAGTCAATCTGCACATCTTCTTGATCTTGTTCGTCAAAGAACTGCAGGTTGTCTAGGTCATCCTCTAGCTGTGCCAGATCATCCAAACCTTGGCTCGGGCCATCCACCCTAACCATATTGACCGTCACTATAATTGGCAATACCACTTCTGGCTTGATTTGATTAATTTGCACAATGTAGCAACACGAATCATATTCCTACTCAGTCAAATCCTCAGAGCACTCAGGCAGCAGACTCGTACTCTTCTCTAAGACTAGCCTCCTTTCTCCTGCCACTGTTGCTACCACAGGTTTGGGTTGAAGTATGGACGTGTCCATCATGCACAAGTCCATGCTTTCAGGAATGAACACTATCATAATGGGTAGGTAGGAAGGGGTAATACATACATTGGGGTTGTAGAGGACGGCCAGTGTATGGATCAGGTTTAGGTTACATTTGGTAGTTACATTTGGCTTTTGGGGTAGTGCGATTACCTTATTGTCAACGAGGTCTTGAATCTCATGACGCAACCTGAAGCATTGGTCGGTGTCGTGACCGTGCTGCTGGTGAAATGCACAGTACTTGGTTGGGTTGTGTTTCAATGGAAGAGGATCTGGTAGTGGGTGAGGCTCCAACAGCTTAAGGTGCCCCTTTTTGATCAACACCCTTATGGCTTAGGATAAAGGCATATAGAGTGGGGTAAAGGTCCCTTGGGATCGGGCTTGGTTGTTTGAAGTTTGTAGAGATGTGCTGGCAAAGGGATTGGCGGTCTTGGTTGCAGTGGTGACAACACTCACATTAGATGGCCGCACAGCTATGCTCCCACTAGTGGTTGCATTGGAACTGTGCACACGCTTTTTCATCAGTGATCAAGCCCTGTTTCATGGTGTTTTCAATCTGAACTCGCATCTCATGGAGCTTAGAAAATGTGAACAAGGGTAGGACAATCATTTTCTACAACAACTTCCCATGTAGATTGCGGACTACCATTCTTATCTGATCTTTTTCAAAAGACGGTGTGGTCATCATTGAAGCTTTAGCCCTCCATATTGTCACGAATTTTGAAATGCCCTCCTTTTGATCATGGCGCGTTGCTTCGAGATCACGAGTTATGACCTTGATTTGTGTGTTGTAGGAGTACTGTGCAATAAAGGTCTTAGCCATTTCCTCCCAACACTGCTTCACAGAATCCTCCAACTTCGCATACCATATTGCAGAGTGAGAGCTTCTGCAATCTGGTTAGGCCTATTGGCTGCAAAATGTCTAAAAACAATCGACGGTGAACCATGGGGTCTCCAAAACCATTGAATCGATCGATGTGTGGCATTTTGAACCGATCTAGCAATGTCACTACAGAGTCGGTATACCCATCTTCTATGTCAGGAATAGAATTCACACCCTGCGCTCTCTTGAATAGCTTCTCAAGCTTGTTGATCTTAAGCACAATTGGGTCAACCTCAAACCCAAATGGAGCTTCTGTTTGATACACAAGCGCTTTATAGGCTTGTGGTGGGATCGACTCTATCAGGTTGCTCTGATTCTCAACCTAAGCATTAGCAGTATGGACTATGGCTCCGGGTGCTAGGATACCCGTAGGAGGTACATGAGATGCAGAAGTCGCTGCCGGCTATGGCTGTTATTGTTGCAGCTTATTTATGACCTCAGCCTGTCTTGCTGTGACCTTGGCCTGACGAGCAGCGTCTTGCAACATCGTTTCAACTAATTGCTGAAGGTGGTGGATTAGGCCCTCCATGCTAGCCGGGGGATATTGTGCCATCAGAATTGACGAGTAATTTCTTACTAGACTGGATGTAGAAAATTGTCCTTCACCAGATACAGGTGAAGTGAAGAGTGACTACTAAACTAGTGAATTGTGCGTAACTCTTCTTCGTCTAGTAATCGGTGGGAGTGAAACAAACACAAGTTGTCCCCTAACAAGATCTCTGGATCTGTACAACCTCCTGACACGGGTCTAGAGCGCTTGGGGTATATTCGAACTGTTTGAAGCTATGATGTTATACTACCTAGCAAAAAGAAATAGAGCAAAAAGAAAGTAGTAATCAGAAAATGAACAGCACCTCAGCTTAGATGTTAACAACACATAGATGTAATCAAAGTTGTAGGACTACACTTAACGCTGAATTCTTCCTCGAAAACTGATACCCAACTTGCAACTCATACACACGTTCCTGTATAGCTTCACAGTAATGCACATACCAGTTAAGTGGGATCAAAAACACCCTTATGAGGGAATAGGGTTACCCTGTCCTAGTTTTGTCAGGAACTAGGGTTCACTATTCAAATAATGCATTTCACGCAATCCTGTATTCAGGTCGGAATCCTGTCCTAGTTTGGATCAGTCTCTATGGTTTTTGATATGCAACTAGGCCAAATGGTCACAAGGATACCTTGGCAAGACTACCTAATATACCTCTCGCACCTAACACCAAGAAGTGAAAGGAGGATCAAACGGTACAATGGTAGTCCAGATCCAAGGGTTGTGATCCCACCATGGCAGAGCCCATGACCGATCAGCCTTCAGGCAATCTTTTGGCCAAGCCTCTAGCAAACCGTCCAGGAATAGTAGATCGCAAACACAGTGACTTAAGCGCACCAATGCAATGCAAAGAAACATATAACTGTAGATAAAATTTCATATCATTAGTTCGAGTAAAGTTCTCTAATTTCCCCAACAGAGTTCCCAGAAACTGTAGCTCTCCTTTTTCACGCCCCTTTCGGAAGTTCAAAATATAAGCCCTACAGTTCGGACTCCCGCAGTTCTGAATCTATTCTCACAAGTGCAATGTGAAATTGATAAACACCAAAGAGTCCAAATACGGAAAATCTTTTGGAAAATCAATTTTGAATCAAATTGCCAAAAATGGACTGCATTGCCAGACACAAAGTCGCCACCTAACGCTGTGTTTGGTTGGGGGATTGGAGAAGGGATTTGGAAAGGGAAAGGAAAAAGTTAGGTGAAATGTGAGTAAAATATACCTACATTTCACTTGTTTCACATACATTTTCCCTTTCTTTTCCCAAATTCCTCCTCAAATCCCTCAACCAAACACAGTATAAATATTTTATTTTGGAAAAATTTAAGAAACCCATGACTCGTGCCAAAGGTCACGTGTCCATCATCACCAAGATTCTCTCGTCTCAGGAACTTAGGTACGAGAGGGGAAGGTCATCAATACATTTGAGCACCCCCGCTCGCCTGATCAAAGATCGGCCTATACTAATCATGATATGAATCTTATATACATTTTATGCTCTTGTTCCAGTTTATTAGGCTAGTATTGCTATGTGATGCACACACACACAAGTATAGACTAACTTGTAAGAATTGGAACATTTCGAGTCATGTTTGTTTTGAAAATTGCTTCGAATATGTACCACTTGAAAAAGTGATTGCATATGAACATTTACTCGAATTATTCCAATTTAAGCAACTAGCCTTCATCCACAGGCATTCAAGCAATTATAGCACTTAAGCATTTAGCCTCATGGCAAGAATGCTAAACATGGCAACATTCATACTCATGCAACATGCTAAAGCAAAATAAAGGCTCATCTATTACTCCAAGCCAAAAAGAGAAACTAGTTAAAAAAATGCATGATTCTAACTATACAATATGACTATGCAAAACATGTGATATGCAATTACTAGGCTCGGCTAATAAGCATCGCATATGAATTAATTTGATAACATGCGGTCTAAGCACGTATTCAAAGAAGTTTTTGAAACGACAATGTAGTTAGAATGATGAACCGAGCCTCAGTGCATGCAATATAAATGGATGCAAACATGAAGTATGCTAATTGAAACATGATGCCCCTAAACTAACTATCATAAGCTAGTAAATAAAAGGGAGAAAGACGTGGGGTTGGAAGACATACACATTATTACATTACACTCTCACGAAGGAGAGTCCGAATGAATAAACTAAACTAACTAGCTAACTAATTAAGGCTAAGCTAATTATTACAACAAATTAATTATCTAAGTAGTTAACTAAATAATTAAATAATTAAAACACAAGTGCGATTAAGATAAGTAATTAAACTAAACAACTAACAACTATGCCTCAGGAAACAATGGATGTTCATGCGCATGCTTGGTTTCCACCTAAAAAGAGGGTATGTCAAGGGTTTGTTTGCACATCTCACCCCTCCTTTTCATGAACAAATCAAAGGAGTAGTAAGTTTGGTTCACAAACCATCAATGGATGCAATTTCATTACATGATGGCTTGTGAAACCAAGTGTGCAAGCGCAATAAATGCAACAAAATGAGATTCTCAAAAACCACCTCCCAATCTTGAAAGATCAAGGGAAGTGATGACCTTGGAGACTTAAATCATTACATCACTAGCAAGTATGAAATGATCCAAGTTCCATGTGTTCAATTAACGTCCAATTGAACACAGCCAAATTATTATTTTTTTCACTTTTAATTCCTAGTTGCTCCATTTTAGCTTACCAACCATTCTTTAATTCAATTAAGTCCAATGGTGAATTAAAGTCCTCTAATGGAAACAGGGCTCAAAACATAAGTTGCTTTGGGCATGAAAGAAGCATCATACCATTAGTAATGAACCCCTTAAGGGATTAAACTGTTAAGTATAAAACCTCAATTTCATACTTGGGCAAGCAAGTGACTTGAAACCACTTTTAAAGAAAAATAAAAAGTCAAGCACGGAGAGAGGTTGCAAAGATTACTAGTGCTGAAATGAAGTATGAAAAGCCCAAAATAAGTGCTATCAACTCAAATAAGTGATGTCCAAGACCTAAAACATCAAGTTTATGAGGACTATTATACTAGAAGCATGCAAAACCAAGCTCAATTACAAACAACAGCCCAAAATAGTGCTGAAATAGTCTAAAATAAGTCCTAAAACATGCTAGAATCGAACTAAAAATAGCTAGATTAAAATACAAAAACATGGCACCAACTAGCCTAGTAAGCAAGACATAAGGAGGGGAGGCTAACCCCTCCAAATTTGGACTTTAAAACATGATTTTTGCACCAGAAAAAGCTCTAAAAATCATTTTTTAAAAGCTTGGAAAAAGATAGTAAAATGGTGGGAAACACAAGGGCAAAGGCCTCTAAAACAAGGTATAAAGAAGGGATATCAACCCCTCAACTTTTAATGGCCTTAAACCCAAGCTTCAGCCCAAAAAACACAGAGTTTTGACAGCCCAAAACAATCGAAAAATAGTAGGAATAATAGCAAACAAAACAAAGCTACAAGCAAAGTCTTATACCTCTTGAAAAGAAAAAGCAATTTCAAGCAACAAAACCTAGTAAACACACCCTCTAGAGCTAAAACCAAGCTCAAGAATACCTCATCTCAAAGATGAGAAGAATTGGTTAAGCGTGTATAGGCAAATGTTAAAGATTGGTAAGCAAAAGTGCAGAGATTTGGTAGAGAGAGAGGAAAATTTTTGATCTCAAGATTTTCTAACCTTAAAACATGAGAGAGGGGCCTCCTATATATAGAAAACATGAAATTCCCTCAAGGAGATCTAGCCCTACGCGTGGGGATAGATGCATGCATCTGTGAAAACAGCTGGCATAAAATATCTGCAAAATACACTGGTGGCCAGCAAGCCACATCAGGCCGGCAGCCCACAAGGCCACCAGAAGCTGTAGGTTGGAAAAGCTAGGCTTGGTTCAAAACTGGAACAACAAAGGTACAGGTTTTCAAAGGCTCAAAGTTGTGGCATTCCGCTGAGGACTTTGAGCACTTGGTGAGAAAATACGTTCATCATCGGGTGTGCATCCAAGGACGTCCAAGTAGTAAGGGCTGTAAAAAATGGGGTGCCTACACAAACAAATTGCATAAGCGTGAATTAGGAGTAAACATGGATTCTACATAGAGATACGTAAAATCAAAACAATTAACACAACGTAGTAAAGTGAAAGCCAATTTCCCAACGTGTTAAAACAATGGGCTTTAATCTGAGCATGACTAACCGCATTCCAATTTGCTGGTAAAAAGGATGATGATTTTACTGTGGCACGAATGATTTTATCTGGAACTCCTCTGAATGAACCGTACATACAATATCGTTTATTTGCGACATAACAGAACATATTACAGTTCTGGAAAAACAATTTATAACCTAACGAAACAGTCTAAACAAATTAAAAGTTTTGAAACAAAACAAATCAACTTATGAGTTTAAACTATGAGTTTAAACAAATTAAACCAAGTAAATCAAATTATGCATCTACACAATAAAAAAAAATAGAATAGAATGAACAAAACTTTCTTTTCTCACCCGAAATTATTCTTTTTATATTTTACCCGCTCATTTTTTCCTTCTCTTATTTTCCGTTGTTCCTTTGTTTTTTTATTTTCTTCTTTTTTTCTCTTTCTTTCAACTCTTTTTCTTCAATTTTTTTTTCTTTTTCTTTTTTTCAGATTAAAGCTCCATAATACAAGAAATAAAACAAAGTAAAAAAAACAAAAAAAAAAAAACAAAACAAAACAAAACTTAGTTTACATTGAGAGCCGACCGGTCCTCAATAGCTGCAAAGGCGGAATCGGGAAAACTGCGCGATATGTTTGTTTGAAACAAACTTAAACCTTATTTTTGCACACAACCTTGGTCGAAATTCGTCCCCCCCTCTCTCTCTAACCTTCTCCTCTCTCTAGATTCCCATTTCCCTCCTTTACACTTTGAACCGAACAAAATCTTAATTTGGTGAAGTTTTGGAGTTTCTCTTTGGTTTCCGTCACATTTTCCCATTTTGCTCACACGTTCCTTCTATCCCCCTTTGATTTTCCAAAACTTTTTCACTCTCTCTCTGCTAGGGTTTGAATTTTGGATTTTCACCTATTTTCACTCATCCCCTCAGTTTTTCTTCACTTTTCTCTATGGCTAATCACGAGGTTCCCATCCCGGACCCGGCCATTGGTGTTGGGGCCGTCTTAGGCATAGATATGGAGGTCGAGGACGCTCCCGCATTGCCTCCCCTCATTGACAGGCCATTTGATGCGGCCACCTACCAGCCATGTACACATGTTCCACCCCCAGGCAATATCTAGAGATTTGAGGGCCTCTTCCCAGGGATAGATGAGGACATCCTACTGTGACATCCCACGGAGCACTTGTCAGCCGATGCCTCCACGATAAGTAACTTTCCTTTGTTTTGCTACATTGAATCTCACAAGTAAACCACTAGTTTATACATCATACACTTCTCATTTACAAGTGATAGCCAGGAGGATTCGTGGCTACAGATCCATATTCAGCCCCCGGCACTGGTATGAGAGGCTTCCCGTAGAGGTCTTTGCACTAGTTGATGCCGCCAGCTTTGCGTCTTTTTGCTCAGGGCTAATATAGATGAAGACCGAGTCGCTGCTATATGGGGCCTTGGTAGAGAGATGGTGGGACACTATAGACCCATTCCACTTCTTATCGATCAGGGAGCTGACTTTGACTCCATACGATTTCGTGATACTCACTGGCCTACTGGTTGGGGTTGGCAGCTCGATCCCATTCGATCCTGATACGACGCAGTGGAGAGCCAGACAACGTTAGCTTCTTGGGGCGATCCCAAACATCACCAGTCATGGGATAGTGAGGTATAGTTGGTTCTTTGATCATTTCTCTGAGTCCCAGCTCGCTACTCCAGATGAGGTCACCCAGTACACCCGCGGCTTCCTTATGTATCTCCTCGGTACTACCCTATTTGCAAACAGGGAAAATACCGTGGGGTTAAATCTTCCGGGGGCATTGGTGCACCTACCACAGGAGACAAAGTATGACTGGGGTGTGTAGACTCAACTTTCTTCGCGCGCCCCCCTTTCGAAGAAGGCGCAAATTGGTCCTACAATTCGGACTCCTGACACAGTTCTGAATCTAGTTTCATAAGTGCAATGTGAACCTAATATACACCAAAGAGTCCAATTCGGGAAATCATTTTGCAAAATTAGATTTTGAATCAAATAATACCAAAACTGGATTGCTTTGCCAGAGTACAGAGTCGCCACCTAAATATTTTATTTTTTTGAAAATTTAGAAAACCCTGACTCCTGCCAAAGGTCACTTGTCTGTCATCACAAAAGTTGCATCGGCTCGGGAACTTGAGCACGAGAGGAGAAGGTCCTGAAATGAGCACCCACATCTGCCCGATCAAAGATCGGCCTCTACTAAGCATGATATGTTGTTTTATAGACACATGTGTTCTTATTCCGGTTATTAGCTAACTTTACTATGTGACGCACACACAAGTATAGACTAAGTCGCAAGACTTGGAACAAAATGACTCATGTTTGTTTTTGAAAATGGTTTGAAAGTGCCACCATCAAGTGGGCTAAAGCGCGGGTTTCCCATCTCACAAGATAGGCCTAAAACATATTTTCGTCAAATTGTTCCAATTCAAACAACAAAGCCTTCATCCACAGGCATTCATGCAGTTTATCGATTATGCAAATAGCCTCATGGCAAGCATGCGAAATATGGCATCACTCACACTCATGCAAGTATGCTAAAGCGTAAAACTTACAGTGTACTCCAAGCCAAAACAAAAGCTAGTTAGAAATCATGCATGACCCTAACTATGCTAGATGCCTAATGCAACACATGCAATAATGCAATTAAATATGCTCGAATATATAAGATGGCATATGATACAACAATTTGATAACATGCTTTGAAACACGTATTCAAATAAGTGTATTGAAATTGCAATGCGGTTTGAACGATGCACCGAGGTCGGTGCATGCAAAACAAATGAATGATGCAAACATGCAAGCATAAGGTATGCTAATTGAAACATGTCCCTAATCTAACCATCGAAAGAAGATAAATAAAAGGGAGAAAGATGTGGGGTTGGAAGACATGCACACACACACACACACACGCTTATTACAACATTGTGCCCTCTCAAAGGAGGGTCCGAATGAATAAGCTAAGCTAATCTAAGCCAAGCTAAGCTAACTAATCTAATTAAACTAATTAGAGTAATTATTACTAAATGAAATAAAGAAATAGCTAAGCTAAGCTACTTAATTAATACAACACTTAACTAATTAGCAAACTGATTAATTAAATTACAAAACCAATGAATACTAACTAAACATGCAAAACAAATGTTAAAACTACACTGCCTCAGCTCTACTTGAAAATTAGAAGATGCATGCCTCGGTTTCTGCCACAAAAAGCTCTCTGGTTTGCTCTTGAGAGGCTCTGTTTGCAAGGTTACTCCAAGAACCTTCTGCTCCACCTTACCAATTCCATGCTGAGGAGTGCACCAATGGCCTGTCGGCCATGGATTCTTGCTGCCAACCACCTACCAACCAACAATGAAGCACTGCCAGCCAATGATGAAGTACTATTGGCCACTGGTGTGCTGATTCACCAAACTGCAACAGAGCACACACAGAGGAAAATGAAGGGTTTTTCTAGGATATGTTTGTACTGCACCCTCTCCTTATCATGTCATAACATCAAAGGAGGGGGCTCTTGGATCTAAAGCCACCAATCAAGCATTTCCAATGCATGATGGCCAAGAATCCAACTTGTACACATTCAATAAATGCACAAAACAAATATTCAAGTCCACTACCTTATCATGGATGATCAAAGGCAATGGAGACAAAGGAGATTGGCTCATTTCATCACTTCAAGTATGAAATGAACCAATCTTCCTTTTGTTCAATATAACGTCTGATTGAACATAATGCAATGCACACATAACATGCTTATCTTGGTCATGTTTTACTTGATTTAATTCTTGTTTACACATTTTAGCATTACCAAGCTATTCATTAACTGGTTAAGTCCAAGTGATTGTCCTCTAATGAGAGAGGGATCAACCAAAGGATGGTTTAAGACATGAGTGAGCTCATGCCTTTGGCTAGGAGGAACCCTCAAAAGAGGGTTAAAGCCATTGAGCACAAGCTCTACCTCAAAACAAATGGAAAAATGAAGAAATGAGGGAGGTTGCAGACTTTTAGTGCTGAAATGGCATGACAAATAGTGCTACAACATGCAAGCAACACATGCACAACATGTTAAGGGCCAAAAGCATTGAAACTAGTGAAAAGCACTACACTAGAGGCATGCAATACCAAGCTCAAATGACCAAACCAGCTCTGGACAGAGCTAAAACATGCCAAAGCAATGGTCTAAACATGCTGAAATAGAAGCTCAAAAGACTAGGAAAACATGCACACTTGTCAGGCCCACAAACAAGGCGCAATACATAACCTTCAAAAGCAATGAAAGAGTGAAATATGTGAGAGTGTGACAGAGGTATATGTACTGAAATCACATATTAAATGATGCTATATCATGCAATCATCTCATGCAAAGCATGTTGGAGGCCTTGAAACACAAAGCTAGTGAAGCCAACTACATTATAGCCATGCAAGGCAAAGCACATATGACCAAGACTACCCAAAACAAAGCTAAAACATGCTAAATCAGTAGCAAAAATGTGCTGGAGTTAATCTAACACAAGCTAGAATGATAGGCTAAATCATCAAACATGCTAGGCTAGTAAGCATGATTGCACTATAAGTACAAAAAGCAAGCAAGAAGTGTTCCAACCAATCAGAAACAGAGTTGAAACACGTCAAAACAAGGCCAAAAACATGCTTGAACTAAGCTACAAAAAGGTAGAAAAGCATGCTCACATCTTAGGCCATCCACACATGCAAGGTGGGGAGGCCACCCCCTTCTATCTTGGACCACAAAACCAACTTTTTACCACTGAAATTCTCCTGGAATTCAGTGGTTAAAAGGCCAAGAAAAGTTTGTTTTAAAATCTTTGAAAGATGGTTCAAAAGGATTCACAAGCCAAAGAGCAAGGGAGGAAACCACCCCTTAACCAAACAAGACTCAAACCACTATTTTAAAGCCTTAAAAACTGAGTGTTTTGGAGGTTAAAACCAGCCTCAAAGTAGTGTAAAAAGATGGCTAAGCCATTAACTAAAACAAAGCTTAAAAGGGATGAGCTTATACCGGTCGGTGCATGCAAAACAAATGAATGATGCAAACATGCAAGCATAAGGTATGCTAATTGAAACATGTCCCTAATCTAACCATCGAAAGAAGATAAATAAAAGGGAGAAAGATGTGGGGTTGGAAGACATGCACACACACACACACACACGCTTATTACAACATTGTGCCCTCTCAAAGGAGGGTCCGAATGATAAAAGAACAAACAAATCGCATAAGCGTGAATTAGAAACATGCATTCCCCACAGATATACGTAAAATCAAAATAATCAAAGCGATGTAGTAAAGTAAAAGCCAATTTGCCAATGTGTTAAAACAATGGGCATTAATCTGAACACAACACACTACCTTCCAATTTGATAGTAAAAAGGATGATGATTTTAATGTGGCACGAATAATTTTATCTGGAACTCCTATGAATGAAACGTACATACAATATCGTTTGTTTATGAAATAACGGAATGAACTACGATTCAGGCAAAACCATTTATAATCTAACGAAACAGTTTTAAATAAATTAAAATTTTTGAAACAAAACAAATCAACTTATAAGTTTAAACTTTGAGTTAAACAAATGAGACCAAGTAAATCAAACCAAGTAATCAAATTATGCATCTACATAATAAAACAAAATAGAATAGAATGGACAAAATTCTTCTCTTTATATTTTACCTGCTCATTTTTTTTCTTCTCTGATCTTCCGTTGTTCCTTTGTTCTTTTTTTTCCCTTTCATTGTTTTTCTTTTCTCTCTTTTTTTGCTTTTCTTTTTTCAGCTTTTTTTTTTAGATTAAAACTCCATAATACAAGAAATAAAATAAAGTAAAAAACAAACTAAGTTTACACTAAGAGCCCGCCGGGCCTCAATGAAGCACGGTTGGGCGTCACGATAGCCAGTCGGGCATCGCTAGCGGCAAGGGCAGAATCGGGAAAGTCGCGCGATATGTTTGTTTAAAACAAACTCAAGCCTTATTTTTGCACACTACCTTGGTCGAAATTCCTCCCCCTCTCTCTAACCTTCTCCTCTCTCTAGATTTCCCATTTTCTTGAATTACCCAACAACCCTCGCCATTTTTTCTTTGAAACCCTTTCCCTCCTCTACACTTTGAACCGAACAAAATTGAATTTGGTGGAGTTTTGGGGTTTCCCTTTGGTTTCCCTCACATTTGCCCAATTTGCTCACACTTTCCTTCTATCCCCCTTTGATTTTCCAAATCTTTTTCACTCTCTCTCTGCTAGGGTTTGAATTTTGGATTTTCACCTATTTTCACTCATCCCCTCACTTTTTCTTCACTTTTCTCTATGGCTAATCATGAGGTTCCCATCCTGGACCCCGCCATTGGTGTTGGGGCCGTCTTAGGCATAGATATGGAGGTCGAGGACGCTCCTGCATTGCCTCCCCTCATTGACAGGCCATTCGATGCGGCCACCTGCCAACCATATACACATGTTCCACCCCCAGGCGATATCTTGAGATTTCAGGGCCTCATCCCAGGGATAGATGAGGACATCGTATTGTGAGATCCCACGGAGCACTTGTCAGTCGATGCCTCCACGATAAGTAACTTTCCTTTGTTTTGCTGCATTGAATCTCACAAGTAAACCACTAGTTTATACTTCATACACTCCTCATTTACAAGTGATAGCCAGGAGGATTGGCGGTTATGGATCCATATCCGGCCCCCGACGTTGGTATGAGAGACTGCCCACAGAGGTTCGCGCACTAGTTGATGCAGCTGGCTTTGGGCCCTTCTGCTTGGGGCTCTTACAGATTAGGGCCAAGTCATTGCTCTACGAGGCCCTGGTAGAGAGATGGTGGGATACTACGGATTCATTCCACTTCTCATCGATTGGGGAGCTGACTCTGACCTCGTACGATTTCTCGATGCTTACCGACCTGTGAGTTGGGGTTGGTGGCCCAATCCCATTCGATCCTAACATGATGCAGTGGAGAGCCGCATAGCGTCAGCTTCTTGGGGCGATCCTAGACATTACCAGTCATGGGATGGTGAGGTATAGTTGGTTCTATGATCATTTCTCTGAGTCCCAGCCCGCTACTCCAGATAAGGTCGCACAGTACACCCATGGCTTCCTTATGTATCTCCTCGGTACTACCCTGTTTGCCAACAGGGAAAACACCATGGGGTTATATCTTCCGGGGGCACTGGTGCACCTACCACAGGAGACAAAGTATGATTGGGGTTTGTAGACTCGACTTTCTTCGAGTGCCCCCCTTTCGGAGAAGGCGAAAATTGGTCCTACAATTCAGACTCCTGACACGGTTCTGAATCTAGTTTCATAAGTGCAATGTGAACCTAATATACACCAAAGAGTCCAATTCGGCAAATCATTTTGCAAAATTTGATTTTGAATCAAATAATGCCAAAACTGGACTGCTTTGCCAGATTACAGAGTCGCCACCTAAATATTTTATTTTTTGAAAATTTAGGAAACCCTGACTCATGCCAAAGGTCACTTGTCTGTCATCACCAAAGTTGCCTCGGCTCGGGAACTTGTGCACGAGAGGGGAAGGTCCTGAAATGAGCACCCCCATCTGCCCGATCAAAGATCGGCCTCTACTAAGCATGATATGTTATTTTATAGACACATGTGTTCTTATTCCGGTTATTAGCTAACTTTACTATGTGACGCACACACAAGTATAGACTAAGTCGCAAGACTTGGAACAAAATGACTCATGTTTGTTTTTGAAAATGGTTTGAAAGTGCCACCCTCAAGTGGGCTAAAGCGCGGGTTTTCCATCTCACAAGATAGGCTTAAAACATATTTTCGTCGAATTGTTCCAATTCAAACAACGAAGCCTTCATCCACAGGCATTCATGCAGTTTTTCGATTAAGCAAATAGCCTCATGGCAAGCATGTGAAACATGGCATCACTCACACTCAAGCAAGTATGCTAAAGCGTAAAACTTACAGTGTATTCCAAGCCAAAACAAAAGCTAGTTAGAAATCATGCATGATCCTAACTATGCTAGATGCCTAATGCAACACGTGCAATAATGCAATTAAATATGCTCGGATATCTAAGATGGCATATGATACAACAATTTGATAACATGCTTTGAAACACGTATTCAAATAAGTGTATTGAAATTGCAATGCGGTTTGAATGATGCGCCGAGGCCGGTGCATGCAAAACAAATGAATGATGCAAACATGCAAGCATAAGGTATGCTAATTGAAACATGTCCCTAATCTAACCATCGAAAGCCGATAAATAAAAGGGAGAAAGATGTGGGGTTGGAAGACATGCACGCACACACACACGCTTATTACAACATTGTGCCCTCTCAAAGGAGGGTCCGAATGAATAAGCTAAGCTAATCTAAGCTAAGCTAAGCTAACTAATCTAATTAAACTAATTAGACTAATTATTACAAAATGAAATAAAGAAATAGCTAAGCTAAGCTACTTAATTATTACAACACTTAACTAATTAGCAAACTAATTAATTAAATTACAAAACCAATGAATACTAACTAAACATGCAAAACAAATGTTAAAACTACACTGCCTCAGCTCTGCTTGAAAATTAGAAGATGCATGCCTCGGTTTCTGCCGCAAAAAGCTCTCTGGTTTGCTCTTGAGAGGCTCTGTTTGCAAGGTTACTCCAAGAACCTTCTGCTCCACCTTACCAATTCCATGCTGAGGAGTGCACCAATGGCCTGTCGGCCATGGATTCTTGCTGCCAACCACCTACCAACCAACAATGAAGCACTGCCAGCCAATGATGAAGTACTATTGGCCACTGGTGTGCTGATTCACCAAACTGCAACAGAGCACACACAGAGGAAAATGAAGGGTTTTTCTAGGATATGTTTGTACTGCACCCTCTCCTTATCATGTCATAACATCAAAGGAGGGGGCTCTTGGATCTAAAGCCACCAATCAAGCATTTCCAATGCATGATGGCCAAGAATCCAACTTGTACACATTCAATAAATGCACAAAACAAATATTCAAGTCCACTACCTTATCATGGATGATCAAAGGCAATGGAGACAAAGGAGATTGGCTCATTTCATCACTTCAAGTATGAAATGAACCAATCTTCCTTTTGTTCAATATAACGTCTGATTGAACATAATGCAATGCACACATAACATGCTTATCTTGGTCATGTTTTACTTGATTTAATTCTTGTTTACACATTTTAGCATTACCAAGCTATTCATTAACTGGTTAAGACCAAGTGATTATCCTCTAATGAGAGAGGGATCAACCAAAGGATGGTTTAAGACATGAGAGAGCTCATGCCTTTGGCTAGGAGGAACCCTCAAAAGAGGGTTAAAGCCATTGAGCACAAGCTCTACCTCAAGCTTAAACACAACCCTCAGGTTAACTAACCCTCAAAACAAATGAAAAAATGAAGAAATGAGGGAGGTTGCAGACTTTTAGTGCTAAAATGGCATGACAAATAGTGCTACAACATGCAAGCAACACATGCAGAACATGTTAAGGGCCAAAAGCATTGAAACTAGTGAAGAGCACTACACTAGAGGCATGCAATACCAAGCTCAAATGACCAAACCAGCTCTGGGCAGAGCTAAAACATGCCAAAACAATGGTCTAAACATGCTGAAATAGAAGCTCAAAAGACTAGGAAAACATGCACACTTGTTAGCCCACAAACAAGGCACAATACATAACCCTCAAAAGCAATGAAAGAGTGAAATATGTGAGAGTGTGACAGAGGTATATGCACTGAAATCACATATTAAATGATGCTATATCATGCAATCATCTCATGCAAAGCATGTTGGAGGCCTAGAAACACAAAGCCAGTGAAGCCAACTACACTATAGCCATGCAAGGCAAAACACATATGACCAAGACTACCCAAAACAAAGCTAAAGCATGCTAAATCAATAGCAAAAATGTGCTGGAGTTAATCTAACACAAGCTAGAATGATAGGCTAAATCATCAAACATGCTAGGCTAGTACGCATGATTGCACTACAAGTACAAAAAGCAAGCAAGAAGTGTTCCAACCAATCAAAAATAGAGTCGAACCACATCAAAACAAGGCCAAAAACATGCTTGAACTAAGCTACAAAAAGGTAGAAAAGCATGCTCACATCTTAGGCCATCCACACATGCAATGAGGGGAGGCCACCCCCTTCTATCTTGGACCACAAAACCAACTTTTTACCACTAAAATTCTCCTGGAATTCAGTGGTTAAAAGGCCAAGAAAAGTTTGTTTTAAAATCTTTGAAAGATGGTTCAAAAGGCTTCACAAGCCAAAGAGCAAGGGAGGAAACCACCCCTTAACCAAACAAGACTCAAACCACTATTTTAAAGCCTTAAAAACTGAGTGTTTTGGAGGTTAAAACCAGCCTCAAAGTAGTGTAAAAAGATGGCCAAGCCCTTAACTAAAACAAAGCTTAAAAGGGATGAGCTTTTACCTTTTAAACACAACAAGAAAACAGCTAAACTTCTGAGCCAAAACCAAGCTCAAGACCTCAAACCAAGCCTCAAAGAACCTCCGCTCCAAGGTGAAGGTATTTGGTCAAGGTTCTTAGAACAAATGTGAAGAGAATTTCCACTTTCAAGCATAAAATCAAGACAGTGAGGATTGTAGAGAGAGAGAGAGAGAGAGAGAGAGAGAGAAATTTTGCTCACAAAATTTTGTAACCCCCCACATGCAAGAGGATGGCTTCTATATAGAGACGATACAAGAAGCCTTCAAAGAAATCCAGCCATCCACGTGCAAGCAGATGGGTCAATCTGTGCAAACAACTGTCAAAAATATCATAAAAATATCTACTGATGCACTGGTGGCCAACCGGCTATCAGTGATGGCTGGCAGCGGCTCATTGATGGCCAGTAGGGCTCATTAATGGTCTGCAGGCCAAAGTGCATGGCCGGCAGTGCCAAAAAGTGGCTGGCAGTGCACCAAGAAAAGCATGTTGAAAGGACCAACACATGGTCCAAAAATGAGGCAAAATTGATGTAGGGTTTGGAAAGCTCAAACCTGTGACGTTCCACCGCAAAATTCGAGTTCTCGACGAGCAATCAAACTTGTCACTGGATGTACCTACAGGAACGTCCGAGTCTAGAGGACGGTCAAAATTGGGGTGTCTATAGTTCCCCTCTTTGAAAGAATTCGGAAGTCATAAAATGACGGGAGTGAATGTCAAAGCCGAAAGACGACCCATTTTTGACAAGGCCGAAGACTTGGATAGACATTCAGGATAATAATACAGATGGGCCCGTAGGCTGGGGCAGCATGCAAATGATATGCACGATGCAAGCACATAACTTATGATCATTCAATGAGGCTGTAATGAAGCATTCAAATGCAAATGTTATGTAGAGAAAATGCCACATTTTAAGCAAATCAATGAGGTACAACAATCTCACACATGAGAAAAAGTAAGCGAATAAACATGCCATGCGTGAGACTCACAAGTCGAACTACATTTCACGCAGAATGAATGTAAGAAAGTTATGCTATCTTAACAGCGCCTCACGCAGGAAAGGTAAAGAACAACAACCATCGAGCTCACCCAAGGTGGCAAACAAAATCCCAACGTATGACACACGCGAGGAAAGAAGTGATGCAAACTTAACGACACACCCTAAGGTTCCGAGTTACAGAAAACAGTAATAACAGGTGAAACACATCCAACTATTATACAATCTAAACGAAAGGCGGTATAAGCATCAAAATCCATCCAAATGCATTCAACCAAAGCATCCTAACACGCCACACGCAAGAGGGAAAAGGATTAGTATAAACACCAGAGAGTGGTATAAACATCGGAGCACGTTCCAATGTTTCTAACCAAAAGGGGGTGTCGATGTAAACATCGGGCGTGCCCGAGTGTTTCTAATCAACACGAGGTATAAACGTCAGGCACACGACCCAAACGCTTCTAACCGGAGGAGTGGTATAAACATCAGGCACACAACCCAATGCTTCTAACCAACAAAGTGGTATAAGCATCGGACACACGTCCCAAACGCTTCTAACCAAAGGAGTGGTATAAACATCAGGCACACAACCCAATGCTTCTAACCAAAGGAGTGGTATAACCATTGGGCGTACCCGAGTGTTTCCACCCAAGGGAAGGTATAAGCGTCAGGCACACGACCCAAGGCTTTGAACCAGAGGAGTGGTATAAACATCAGGTGCACCCGAATGTTTCTACCCAAAGCAAGGATATTCAAAGGACAGGAAGGATCTTACCTAGAATTTCGCTGAATGAACTGTACATATAATATCGTCTGGTTACACCAGCTTTGAATGAACCATACATACAATATCATGCCAGCACGAAAAGAAAACTTGACAGGTACAATGCAATATGAATGCATATTCTCTGCGAGATGAATGACCGTAACACAATGTTAGAGGCATGCTCCATGCACAACATGCACGAATCGAAACCGAAACATATTCTATGCAAAATAATCAACGATGCATATTTAATGCAACATCCGTATTCTATGCAAACATGGTAATGCATGTTCAATGCAACAATTCAAAACGCATGTTTGATGCAACGTGCAAAAGCAATGCACATTCTATACAATGACAAAAACATGTTTGATAAAGACGACTTGAAGGTAACTTCCGATTTACCTCCCAAAAGAGTTGCAATATATGAAAAAGGATACACCTTGTTTGTGTTGATGGGTGATGACCCTCGTGCACTGCGAATGCAATTCTGGGATTCTACGGAGGCATTCTGAATTAAACTTTGAGCATACTTTGAATTTCTAGGAATCCAAGGACACAAATCAAGGCCAAAGAGGCAGAGGAAGCTGTTGAAAGCCTGCCGGCCATCATGGGAGGCCGCCAGCCACCTGCGAGCCATCAGTGAGAACTGCCGACCACCAATGAAGTAGTGCCGGCCATCGATGTGCCACTGCCGGCCATCGATGGTAGATTTGGACAATTTTGTCTTTTTAACCACAGGTCTTTAAATACACATCTCTAAACCTCATTTCCCCACAAACCCTTGCATGAAAATCCTCCCTCTTGCTCTCTAGGTGCTCCTTCTCTCTAGATCTGTGGGTTCTATGTGTTTTCCAACACCCTAAAAACATTTTCTTCGCTAAAACCCTCTGGTTCTCTTCACTTTGAACCGATCAGAATTTGGTTTCGATGCTTCTTTCTTCATTTCCATCGTTCTAGGCTCATTTTCCTCGAATTTCTCCCAAGGTTAGTACACTTTCCCAGGTTTTTGGGTTTCTTTGACTTTTTCTCTCCCCTAGGGTTGACTTTTTCAAAGTTTCACCCTTTTCCTTCATTTTTCCTCACTTTTGCTTCTCTTGCACCTATTTCAAATGGCGGATGATGTCCCTCATGACGGGGCCCTGGCCGCGCTTCCTCTAGTAAAGTTTACGACAGACTTTGAGGCTAAGCCAGAGCCGTTACCGCCGACCATATGCCCTTTTGACCCAGGGAGGTACCACCCTGAGGCACACATAGTACCTGGTACGGGAGGCATCAAAGCCTTCACCGACTTTGCTGCGGATGCACCAGATGACTTTCTTCTGAGAGAGCCAGCATCTCATTTGTCGACCATTGCTGTAGAGATATGAACATTATTTTTCTGCAGTATTACCCTTAACTGTTTGCATTTCTTGCAGTGTTCTGATCTGATTGCATAAACTGCTTTGATCTGACTGCACACCATACATTACTGCTTTATATTCAACTGTACTTTCATTGCTTGATCTGATTGCATCTTATGCATTATTGCAAGACGAGTCCCGCTCTTTCAGAGGCTATGACAAGACGATCGCTCGAGACTGGTACGGCGAGCTCCCAGCTAGGGTTCGCGACATTATCGACGAGACAGGCTTCAATCTATTCTACTCTAGCCTGACGCAGGTTGTAGCAAGCTGCCCTCTCCTAGGGGCTTTGGTGGAGAGGTGGTGGGACACCACCAACTCTTTCCATTTCTCTACCATGGGGGAGATGACAATGACTCCCTACGACTTTTCCATGATCACTGGCTTAGGTGCAGGGGGTGATCCGATCCCTCTCGACCCTGATATGAGAGAGTGGGAGGCAACATGGGCCGCACTACTTGGGGCACACCCACCGACACTCTGGTCAAGCATGGTCCAATATAGCTGGTTCAAGGAGTAGTACAGGGGGTTTGAGCCTGAGATAGCCGAACCGATAGAGCAGTACGCCAGGGGCTTCCTCATGTTTCCTTTCGCCACCACCTTGTTCTCGAACATGTGGAATACTGTGGGCCTATATCTGCTGAGCGCCTTGGTAGTGTTCCAGCGAGTTCAATTCTACAACTAGGGCGGAGCTGGTCTCACCACCTTGTATGGATACATGAGCTCGACTTCTCGTATGAGTGGGAGCTTGATCGACGGCTACTGGCGGCCTTAGGAGGTATACAACTCAGTTCTCCCTTTTCGCTTTACATCTTCTGCTTAGCATTTCTTGCTTTACACTTGCCCATGTACTTTCTGCTCTGCATTCTTTGTATCTGCTCATACACTGTATTGATCACACTGTACACCGCATAAACAAAGTCTAATCTCTGCTCTACGCTTGCATTTTCTATGCAGTGTACTGCACTTTGGTTTTTGCATTTTCTGTATTCTGTTCATATACTATATTGATCACACTTTCCTTGTAGCTATGGGTATATGCATACTTCCTGGCTCTTGCTCTAGAACCCATAGAGGAGACTCCGACGACAGTCCCGTTTTCTCGGGTATACGACGGCCAACTCCACCGTAGGACCCCGGAAAACTTCATGTTTTTCCGTGCGTACTTTGACGCAATTACGGCGCATGAGGTAACCCAAAACCATAGTTTATTCTGCATTTCAATCAACTTGATGCACTCATTAATCAATTGACAGTGATTAATCATCTCTTCATTCTCTTACTTTCAGATCACGTGGCAGCCGTGGGATGCGATACCATCAGGACTCTGAGCCCAGTATGACACAGCCAGGGTCGTCACTTGCTGTCACATCCTTCTCGAGGGCCCGATCTGCCGTGCCTGGTTCTTGGGCTAGCGCTTCGCATGCCAGACTTTAAGACTAGTTGCCCCATTCATTTCGGTGGCGCCCCCAGTGTCCATGAGGGAGACATACAAGCTGTCTGTCGACCAGGTGATCCAGTTCATGGTAGGGCTGGAGGCTGACTACTTCTGTGTAGACGGTGATTACATGACCTTCATCCAGACGCATCTGATGCCGCCTCTGGCTGGCGTTCGCAAAGGCAAAGGAACGAGAGCTCCAGCTACGAGAGAGAGAGGCAGAGGGGCCAAAGTGACCAGGACTCATAGTAGGAGAGATTTTGGAGAGAGACAGAGGGCGGGATGGCTGGAGCTACCCACTTCACTGACCCGCTGGGGACATTCTGGAGAGACTTATCAGATTCCCATTAACCCTGCACCAGCTGGTCACGAGCTTGTCGGAGTTCGAGGCCCGACCCCAGTATGTACCGTACTTTACATTTCATGCATTCAATTCATTTCAGTTATGCTTCATAGACCACTGATCATCTCAATACATATTCACAGGCATCCATAGAGTACACTGAGTAGACTCTCAAGCTAACGGCTTCTCTTATGGGGATGGCTCAGACGAGCATGAACCTGCTCAGCCTTTACAGGATTCCAGTAATTTCCTTCAACTTGCACTTCATGCCATGAATTCTCTGTTGACACATTAGTATTTTAACTGTAGCCTGCCCCAAACTGCACTGATCTGATTCATCGCATCAAAACATTGCACAAAAACTCTATACTCATATACTGCAAGCATACACTGTATCTATACACTGCATCTGATATACATTGCAAATAACTGTAGACACCCCATTTTTTACATTCCTTAAGACTTAGGTGCTACTGACGGTTTACTTGGTGATGAAAGTTATGCAGTGCAAAGGTTCGATTTCTTCGGCAAGAGGAACATCAAATCCCAACTTCATAACCCTTTTGGACCAAAATGATCTTGACCCAAAGATTTTGAGACCTTAAAACCCTCTCTTTCAAAATATTTTTGAAAAAGTTCCTACGATGTTCCGACGTTCGTATTTTGTTAAATGTTGCGCTTTTCGGTAAACTGAGCAAAGGACAAAGTGGAAATGAATGGAAGAGAGGTGAACTCTTTCAAAAATCTTCCAAAACACCTTACTTAGGGATTTTGCGATATCCCTGTTCCGTAATATGTTAATTTTCCTTAATATGAGTATGATTATGTGCTTAATATGATTTTGTGTACCATTATGTGAATATATGTGTTTTTGAATTTCTATCTGTTCACCGTAGGAATATCTGTTTGATTATCTGCTTTCAAAATTCAATTGAAGGCCTTATCGGCCACAGAACCCAAAATTGACTGCGCCATTGTGATTGGCGTAATTTTTAGAGCCTATGGTGAAATTTAATTGAAAATTGATTTGGATCAAATTAATTAGATTAAATTAATGGGCTAGTGCTCAATTATTTTACATTAGAATAATGTATTTGAGAGGGGGCTTTTAGAGGCCATTATACACCCTCACTTTGTTCTTTTTTGAGCTCATAATCCGAAATTCCTCTCTAGAGAGTGAGATAGAGAACCAGATTTAGAGAGAGAGAGGGTTCAATTTTGAAGATTTTGCTAAGGAGCTCAAGCTTTGAAGGGCTAGGCTCAAGAATTTGCTTCTATTGGGAAGATTGAGCTTCTAGGTGAGTAATTGATTATAAATTCATGAGTTTAATCTTGTAATTTTGTGAATTCAAAGTTGAAGGGTGATCAAGAACAAGAATTATGTTGTATTTGATGAATTTGAAGTCATGGAATGCATGCATGTGTATAATTGCCATGAATTGGTATAGTTGAGCATGAAAAATATGATTTATGTAGAATCTTGGCTAGAATCCATGCTTGTGACCACCATTTGTACAATTTGAGTTGAACTGGAAGTTATATCTCACATGCATGTGCCATTCATAAGAAGTATGAGCTAGAATGCATGAAATTGTTATGTTGAAAGTGAATTTGGTGTAGATTGGGACATGCATGTGATTAATTTGTGAAATTGAGCTCCATTGTGTTGTAATTTGGTATTGGTACCATGTTAGTATATGATTATGTGAAGTTTGAGCCAAAAGCATGCATCTAGAACCATTGAATGTTGAATTGGATCTCAAGAACATGTTCTGAAAAATCTAGAAAAATTTGATGTCCGCTCGAGCGGGGAAACCAATGCTCGAGCGTGAAATTCGTGTTCCCAGTATTTTCTGCAGACATGGTGTCCGCTCAAGCGGGGAAGTTCACGCTCGAGCGGGGAGACATGTAGAGAGACCTTCCGCTCAAGCGCCAGAGTTCGCGATTGAGCGTAAATTTGACATATCTAGTACTTTTGCAGGCCTCGATGGTCCGCTCGAGCGGGGAAGTCCACGCTCAAGCGGGGACCATGTTTTTTGAAGTTTTGAAAATGTATTCTGTGTTTCGTTTTCCGTTCCCTTTCACTTCTAAGTACTCTTAGGCATACATTGGGCATTGTAAACGAGTTAGAAGAATAAGAATTAAGCCTAAAGAGGAATATGTGAATTAAGAATGGATTGAATCGGTTGTGATCCATATGTGTTATGTTATGTGTAGGGTCAAGCTCCAGGGTAAATCAATCAGCCGATCACTGTGAGTAATATCTAACAAAGATATCTGAAATATGTTATTGTCTAATTGCTTACGTCTATGTAAGTTTTATAAGATTCGTTGATTCGATTGGTGGACAATGTTTGCTATACCAAATGAATGGGCCAGAGGCCGTTTTGACAAGAATGAATGGATGGGCTAGAGGCTGTTTTGACATGAATGAATGGGCCAGAGGCTGTTTCAACATGAATAAATGAATGGGCCAAAGGCCAGTTTGAAACGAATAACAGTTTGACGCGATTAATAGTTTGTCATTTGAATGGGCCGGAGGCCAGTTTGATATAAAGGAAATGATGGGCCGAAGGCCAGTTTGTCATTTGAATGGGCCAGAGTCCAGTTTGACTTGAAAGAAAGGACGAGCCGAAGGCCAGTTTGTTATTTGAATTTGCCAGAGGCCAGTTTGATATGAAGGAAAGAATGGGCCGAAGGCCAGTTTGTCATTTGAATGGGCCAAAGGCAAGTTTGATATGAAAGAAAGGATGGGCCGAGGGCCAGTTTGTCATTTGAATAGGCCAGAGGCCAGTTTGATATGAACGAAAGGATGGGCCGAAGGCCAGTTTGTCATTTGAATGGGCCAGAGGCCAGTTTGATATGAAGAAAAGAATGGGCCGAAGGCCAGTTTGTCATTTGAATGGGCCAGAGGCCAGTTTGATATAAAGGAAAGGATGGGCCGAAGGCCAGTTTGATATGAAGAAACGGATGGGCCGAAGGCCAGTTTGTCATTTGAATGGGCCAAAGGCCAGTTTGACATAAACGAATGGGCCAAAGGCCAGTCTGACCTGAATGATACTAATGAATTGGGCCCGACGCCGTATGATGTGTTTGAAACTACAGTTACTTAACTTACATATGTCTATGTATGTTTGTATTAGTAGAAATATAAATTGGGCCCAAGGTCGTTTGATGTATATTGTTCCAATGTATATTCTTTATTTGATATTATTCATTGGGCTTTCGCTCATGCTCATTCATGTGTTTGTAGGTGAGCTGAGAGAGGTCCAGACCTAGCCTCAGTGAAGTCTGTATGGAACAACCAAAGTTTTGAAGAGTCAGCCCTTGCGTCTCATGCACGAGACACGTCTTCGTCCTTTTACCTTTCTGCGTATTTTGTCATGTTGGCGAGGACTTCGGTATACGTCTGTATATAGTTTTGTTTGGCTGACTTAGATTTGAATGATCTTGTCGGTACAGAACCTTGCTACTATACTTGCTGTTATGAGTTATTAACATATGTAAAATGTGGAATGTTATGATGTGCATATAAGCACGGCTCTATGGACAAAGTTTTAAATTTCCTTCTGTTTGGCCCCTGTACTCTGATGAGTTTTGTCTTATTTGGTTTGAGGTCGTAGGTAATCTGGTGATTACTGGCCGGTTATGGCCTTAACCCATAGGGGCGGGTTCGAGTTGTGACAGATTTGGAGTTGAAGAAAATGGGAGAGGAGAGAAGAAAGCTAGTTGAGGAGAAGTTTGGCATGAATCCGGGTAGGATCAAAACTGAGCAATCTTCACTAAAAGAGGCATATCTTTTTCCATAGTTGGAATTTTGATGTGAGGCTGCCACCATTGGAAAGAAGACTTCCAGGGCTTCAATTTAGGCTCTAGAATGACTTGCAAAGGAGTCTAGGTGAAGGAGTTATGTCCGGTTGACGTCCGGTCCAAAAAGCAAATTTTTTGGGCCAACCAGAGGTAAAGGATGCTAGCCATAAATGGGATTTTCTGGCCATGTGCCAGCCATGAATGGCCTATTCCAACCACCTTCCACTCAAGAGTGACTCCTGCCAGCCAACAATGATCAAGTGTCGGCCATCAGTGAAGCAGCGTCGGCCATTGATGCAAAAAAATAGATTTTTGTAGATATTTTTGTTCTAGCTATTACAGCTGTCCATTTTGGGATATTTTCGACCAAGGCTTGCATTCATCTATATATAGAGAGGCTTCTCTATGGTTTTGAAGGTTAGAAATATTTTAGGAAGAGTTTTGGGAGCCTCTCTCTCTACATTTCTCTCTATTGAACCTTTGTTCATAAGTGCATACAAGTGTAGACACACTTCTCCTTTGCCTATCAACCCTTAATCAAAGTTGTTGATCTTGGAGCTGAGGTTCTAGAAGCCCTTCTTGGAGATTCTTAAGAGGCTTTTGTCTTGAATTGGTGCCAAGAATCACTCTTCCCTTCAAGAGGTATAACTAACACCCTTTAAGCTTGTTTTCATACTTGTTTTTGCCATCTTTTTGTGCTGTTTTTGGGGTGGTTTTGAACTAAAACAAAATTTGTTTTTATGTCCTGAAAATGGTAGTTTGAGCCTATTTTGTGTTAGGGGGTGGTCTCTCTCTTTTGTTCCTTAGCTTGTAAAGCTTTTTGTGCCATTTTTCATCACCTTTCAAACCAACTCTTTTGGCCTTTTAACCACTAAAACTCAGAGGTTTTTCAGTGGTAAAAACTTTGTTTTGAGGTCCAAAATAGGAGGGGGTGGCCTCCCCTCATTGTGCTTTGTTTGCATGTGTTGATGGCCTAACATGTGAGCATGTTTTTCTACCATCTTGTGGCTTGATATCAGCATGGATTTGTCACTTTTTTGACCTGCTTTAGTTCTATTTTTGGCTGGTTAAGTTTTGCTGCTTGCTTCTTACACTTGTAGTGTAATCATGCTTACTAGCTTAATATGCCTAATGAGTTAGCCTATCATCCTAGCTTGTGCTAGCTCCAACTCAGCATGCTTTTGCTCATATTTTGTCATACTTTAACTCTGTTTTGAGTGGTCTTGGTCATATATAATTTGCCTTGCATGGCTATAGTGTAGTTGGCATCACTAGCTTTATGTTTTAAGGCCTCTAACATGTTGTGTATGTGTTGCTTGCATGTTGTAGCGTCATTTTATATGTAATTTCAATGCATAAACCACTATCACACTCTCACATATTCCACTCTTTCATTGCTTTTAAGAGTTGTGCTTTGTGTCTTGTTTGTGAGCCAACATGCGAGCATGTTTTTCTTGCCTTTTGTGCCTAAGTTTCAGCATGATTAGGCCACTGTTTTGGCATGATGTAGCTCTATTTTGAGCTGGTTTGGTCATTTGAGCATTGTATTGCATGCCTTTAGTGTTGTGTCCTTCACTAGCTCTAATGCTTTTTGCCCTTAACATGTTGTGCATGTGTTGCTTGCATGTTGTAGCACTACTTTTCATGCCATTTTAGCACTAAAAGTCTATAAACTCCCTCATTTCTTCACTTTTCCATTTGCTTTGTGGTTTGTTTACTCTGAAGGTTGTGTTTAGGCTTGAGATGGAGCTTGTGCTCAATGGCTTTAACTCTCTTTTGAGAGTTTCTACTAGTCAAAGGCATGAGCTCTCTCATGTCTTAAACCATCTTTTGATTGACCCCTCTCTCATTAGAGGACACTCATCTTGGACTTAACCAATTAAAGAATGACTTGGTAATGCTAAAATGAGTAAACAAGAATTGAATCAAGTAAAACATGACCAAGATAAACATGATATGTGTCCATTGCCTTTGATCATCCATGATAAGGAAGTGGACTTAAGTCTTTGTTTTGTGCATTTATTGAAAGTGTACAAGTTGGATCCTTAGCCATCATTCATCAAAATGATTGGTTGGTGGTTTTGGATCCAATAGCCCCCCCCCATTGATGTTTTGAGATGATAAGGAGAGGGTGCAGTACAAATATGTTCTTGGAAAACCCTCATTTTTCCTCTGTTTGTGCTCTGTTGCAGTTTGGTGACTCAGCACACTAGTGGCTGGCAGTGCTTAACTAGTGGCCGGTAGTGCTTCACCCTTGGCCGGCGGAGGCACACTCCTGGCCAGCAGGCCACTGGTGCATTCCTTAGAGGAGAATTGGTAAAATGGTGCAACAAGTTCTTGGAGTAACCTTGCAAACAAAGCCTTTCAAGAGCAAATCGGAGGGCTTTTCGGGACAGAAACCGAGTGCATGCATGTTTATTTTTCAAGAAGAGTTGAGGTAGCATGGTTTAATGCTTTACTTGTTAGTTAGAATGGTTTTGTAATTTAGTTTAATTAATTAGTGTGCTAATTAGTTAAGTGTTGTAATCATTAAGTAGCTTAGTTTAGCTATTTCTTTATTGTTTTGAAATAATTAATCTAGTTAGTTTAATTAGATTAGTTTGAGTAGCTTAGCTTAGTTTAGCTTAGCTCTTATTTATTCGGACCCTCCTTCGAGAGGGCGCAATGTTGTAATAAACGTGCATGCGTATGTGCATGTCTTCCAACCCCACATCTTTCTCCCTTTTATTTAACTGCTTTTGATGGTTAGATTAGGGGTCATTTTCAATTAGCATACCTTATGCTTGCATGTTTGCATCATTTATTTGTTCTGCATGCACTGGGCTCGATGCATCATTCAAACCACATCGTATTTCAATACCTATTTGTATACGTGTTTCAAAGCATGTTGTCAAATTATTACAATCATATGCCATCTTAGATAGCCGAGCCCATCTAGTTGCATTATTGCATGTGTTGCATTAGGCATCTTGTATAGTTAGGATCATGCATATTTCTAACAAATTTTTGTTTTGGCTCGGAGTACACTGTAAGTTTTACGCTTTAGCATACTTGCATGAGTGTGAGTGTTGCCATGATAGCATGCTTGCCATGAGGCTATTTGCTTAAGTGATTAACTGCATGAATGCCTGTGGATGAAGGCTTTGTCTTTTGAATTGGAACAATTCAATAAATCTGAGTTTTAAGCCTGCTTTGCCAAGTGGCAAAACATGTTTCAAACCCACTTGAGGGTGGCAAATCCACGCTTTAGCCCATTTGCAAGTGGCATTTTCAAACCATTTTCGAAAAAACAAACATGAATTGTTTTGTTCCAATTCTTGCGATTTTAGTCTATACTTGTATGTTGTGCACATCACGTAGTAAGTTAGCTAATAATCAGAACAAGAACACATTTTTTTATAAAACAACATATCATGCTTAGTAGAAACCGATCCTTTGATCGGGCAAGCGGGAGTGCTCATTTCAGGACCTTCCCTCTCATACCCAAGTTCCCGAGCCGAGGCAACTTTGGTGATGACGGACATGTGGCCTTCGACATGAGTCAAGGTTTCCTAAATTTTCCAAAAATAAAATATTTAGGTGGCGACTCTATAATCTGGCAAACCAGTCCATGTTTGGTGCTTTTTCATTCAAAATTGACTTTCCAACAATTACCAGATTTGGACTCTTTGGTGTTTATCAGTCTCACATTGCACTTTGTGAGATTAGATTCAGAACTGTGACAGAAGTCTGAACTGTAGGACGACCAATTCGTGCCTTCCTCCGAAAGGGGGGGCGCGCGAAGAAAGTCGAGTCCACACTAACGTATTATGATGAACTGCCATTTTCATATCCCTTTTCAGACTCCAGTTCCACCGGATGTCCCAGCAGGAGCCGCAGCGGGACCTTCAGTACCTCCTCTAGTAGTGGGGTGGGGAGAGAGACAGGCTTCGACACGCAGCCGAGGTAGAGACGGGGACAACCGCAGCGAGAGTGACCCCTCAGAGCCCATCTTAGGTGACGATGATGATGAGACGAGCGAGGGTGAGAAGGTTGTGAGTCCATAGTTAGAGTCATATGAGGATGACGCGAGCTCAGATTCTGCTGGTGGTGAGGCTAGAGAGGCTGAGGAGGGTTCTACTCAGGCTCTGATTCAGAGTCAAATAATGGCGCTGATGGTGACAGTGCTCCAGAGTCCGCTCTGCCGAGGAAGAGGACGAAGAGGGCCTCTCGAGCTTGAGACAGCCAGCGCTCTTCTAGATGCTTTTTTGCTTTGTTTTCTTTTTGCTAGTAGTATTGGCACAATGTATAGCCTTAGGCAGTTTTATTTTCTTTAAAAACTTGTACCCTTTTACAAAAAGAAACCATGATTGGAATGAAAACTTAGCTTTGGTTTAAAAAGTATTGCATTTTACATTATAAGCATCCCATAACATCGCACAACATGAAAATGAGATTGATCTTTGTTGTAAACTGTACATTCAAATTGCATTGTCTTAATCAGGTAGTGAACCAACTAACAACTGAAAGAACAAACAACTCGATAAACAACACAAAGTTTTCACAAGCTAATCAAAATAAATACAACTCGATAAGCAAATTAGAACTCGATAATCAACATGAATATAACTCAACAAACAAAACCAAACACCTATAACTTAGATAAACATGCTCAAGCCCCAAAAGGACCAAAACATGACCCCAAAAGGTGCTAATAACAGAATACAACTGTTGAAAACAACTGAAGCGTCACACAGGAGATCAGTGAGCATGAAGCAGAGGCCGCCGGCCATGGGGAATGGTCTGCCAGCCATCAGTGTGCCCCTGCCAACCATTGATGAGCCCCTGCCGGCCATCAATGAACAAAACCTCCGAAATGTTGACACTTGGCCTCCACTCACTGCCTTATGTTCTACATAAACTCCAACTTCGTGGTTTCTTCATTTTAGCTCTATTTTTGCCCCAAATAGAGCCATTCTTTGCCGAAAAACTCTCCGATTGGATTGCAAACTTGGATGGCTTGAAAACTTTAATTTTTGGGGTTTCGGGCTAAATGCACTGTTCCCATTGAGCCGTACTCCGTTGTGTTTTCCATTCCTCCATGTCGCGGCTAGATATTGGAATCCGATTACACAAGCTTTTAGCTTTGGCGGACAAGAGTTGTGCCCCACAATTGAAGAATTCCAAGGTTTGATGGAATCTTGACGAGACGAGGAAATCTTGCCCCAGTCTCGTTTCGGCGACATCCAAGCTTTGGGAATGATGTGTGGGCTTACTTTACAAGATGCTCGATCTTTGGTTCATAATGAGGAGCTTGACATTCCCAACTTAATCCATCATTTTTCTGACGTCGGTGACCGCGGCGACCGTTTTTGACAGAGTTCTCGGCAGCATGCGCACTGCTTGTGCATGCTCGCCCATTTCTTGCTTGCCCCTGGCTTTGGAGGGTCTAGCATTCGCCTAATTGAAGTTTCGCAAGGCTCGAAAAAGGGTAAGAGCTGCATTGGCTTGACACTAGCCGAGACTTTAATGGGTTTGGATGCTTTCCACCACCGGGAAACAACCAATTGTGCGGGGAGTCCACTACTGTTGCAGGTAATGTTTCCCACGCTTCTCATATGTATTTCTTACATCACTCGGCCCTCAGGCTCTATTTTTCTCTTAAAACCCTTTTTCACTTTTCCCTCTACGTACACCTTTCCATTCTTTAATCTCTCTTATTTTTTGTCCCTCCCAAGGTTTGGCTGATGGAGAAGTTAAAGGTAGTGGATGCTTGTCCCGCATATTCAGCACGCGGCTATTTCTTTCGTCCATAGCTTGTTGACTTCCCAAACAAGGGGTGGTGGTGCCACTGCATATGCCACAGATCTGCTATTGACATCACTTGCCACTGTCCCTGGTTTGATCTGCCTGAGATAAGCTATAACATGTCTCGCCAGCCTGGCATTCAGTTGGTTGGCTTGACACACTATGTCTTCTACTTTCCATTTCGGTTTCGGCGTCAATTCAGATAGGACCAGACTTGCCCTGAAGAGGGGATAGAATATCTAGCTTCATTTCCAATCCGAGGCTTACAACTAGCTCGGTATACCACAGCATGGAGAATAAGAGAACTTCTAGCCCCCGCTCCCACTTTCAGCTGTGCCCTTTCTAGCAAATGCACAGCTTGGCTTGAAGATGAGCCACAAACTGGGCCTACTTTGGCATCTGAAGCTTCCACAAGCTCTGGGAGGGGATACAGGAACACCTGACTATGCCCCAAGTTTATTGCTTTAATCTGTACTTTAAGTTTTCTTTTTGAATGTAATAAAAAAAGCAACTTTAATTTGTATCAAGAGTCGGAGAACTCAGTATTGAAATCAATGAAATTGAAGGTTGTGGGACCACCATTTGTACAATTTGAGTTGAAATGGAAGTTATATCTCACATGCATGTGCCATTCATAAGAAGTATGAGCTTGAATGCATGAAATTGTTATGTTGAAAGTGAATTTGGTGTAGATTGGGACATGCATGTGATTAATTTGTGAAATTGAGCTCCATTGTGTTGTAATTTGGTATTGGTACCACGTTAGTATATGATTATGTGAAGTTTGAGCCAAAAGCATGCATCTAGAACCAATGAATTTTGAATTGGAGCTCAAGAACATGTTCTGGAAAACCCAGAAAATTTGATGTCCGCTCAAGCGGGGAAACCGATGCTCGAGCGTGAAATTTGTGTTCCTAGTATTTTTCTGCAGACATGGTGTCCGCTCGAGCGGGTAAGTTCACGCTCAAGCGGTGAGACATGTAGAGAGACCTTCCGCTCGAGCGCTAGAGTTCGCGATCGAGCGTAAATTTGACATATCCAGTACTTTTGCAGGCCTCGAGGGTCCGCTGGAGCAGAGAAGTCCACGCTCAAGCGGGGACCCTATTTTTTGAAATTTTGAAAATGTATTCTGTGTTCCGTTTTTCGTTCCCTTTCACTTCTAAGTACTCTTAGGCATACATTGGGCATTGTAAACGAGTTAGAAAAATAAGAATTAAGCCTAAAGATGAATATGTGAATTAAGAATGGATTGAATCGGTTGTGACCCATATGTGTTATGTGATGTGTAGGGTCAAACTCCAGGGCAAATCAATCAGCCGACCACTGTGAGTAATATCTAACAAAGATATCTGAAATATGTTATTGTCCAATTGCTTACGTCCGTGTAAGTTTTATAAGATTCGTTGATTCGATTGGTGGACAATGTTTGCTATAACAAATGAATGGGCCAAAGGCCGTTTTGACAAGAATGAATGGATGGGCCAGAGGCCGTTTTGACTTGAACAAATAAATGGGCCAAAGGCCAGTTTGACACGAATAACAGTTTGACACGAATAATAGTTTGTCATTTGAATGGGCCAGAGGCCAGTTTGATATAAAGGAAATGATGGGTCGAAGGCCAATTTGTCATTTGAATGGGCCAGATGCCAGTTTGACTTGAAAGAAAGGATGGGCCGAAGGCCAATTTGTTATTTGAATGGGCCAGAGGCCAATTTGATATGAAGGAAAGGATGGGCCGAAGGCCAGTTTGTCATTTGAATAGGCCAAAGGCAAGTTTGATATGAAGGAAAGGATGGGCCGAGGGCCAGTTTGTCATTTGAATAGGCCAGTTTGATATGAACAAAAGGATGGGCCGAAGGCCAGTTTGTCATTTGAATGGACCAGAGGCCAGTTTGATATGAAGAAAAGAATGGGCCGAAGGCCAGTTTGTCATTTGAATGGGCCAGAGGCCAGTTTGATATAAAGGAAAGGATGGGCCGAAGGCCAGTTTGTCATTTGAATGGGCCAGAGGCCAGTTTGTCATTTGAATGGGCCAAAGGCCAGTTTGACATAAACGAATGGGCCAAAGGCCAGTCTGACTTGAATGATACTAATGAATTGGGCCCGACGCCGTATGATGTGTTTGGAACTGCAATTACTTAACTTACATATGTCTATGTATGTTTGTATTAGTGGAAATATAAATTGGGCCCAAGGCCGTTTGATATACGTTGTTCCAATGTATATTCTTTATTTGATATTATTCATTGGGCTTTCGCTCACGCTCATTCATGTGTTTGTAGGTGAGCCAAGAGAGGTCCAGACCCAGCCTCAGTGAAGCCTGTATGGAACAACCAAAGTTTTGAAGAGTCAGCCCTTGCGTCTCACGCACAAGACACGTCTTCGCCCTTTTGCCTTTTTGTGTATTTTCTCATGTTGGCGAGGACTTCGGTATATGTTTGTGCATAGTTTTGTTTGGCTGACTTAGATTTGAATGATCCTGTCGGTACAGAACCATGCTACTATACTTGTTGTTGTGAGTTATTAACATATGTAAAATGTGGAATGTTATGATGTGCATATAAGCACGGCTCTATGGACAAAGTTTTAAATTTGCTTCTGTTTGGCCCCTTTACTCTGATGAGTTTTGTCTTATTTGGTTTGAGGTCGTAGGTAATCTCGTGATTACTGGCCGGTTATGGCCTTAACCCATAGGGGTGGGTTTGGGTCGTAACAGAGTAGTATCAGAGCACGAGTTAATAACTCACACACTTGTCCAAAAGAGCAATAAGCGTCTAGAAAAGATCTAGGATGCATTCATGCGATAAGTATGAATTTGGAAGCATCGAGAATATGCCTAACTGTTTTGATATGAACGATTATGTGCTATAAGTTTGTGAATTGCTTGCATTGCAAAATATTTGAATACGTATGCTCTTTTGTATATGCATACCTGTGAATCTTTTGAATAAAGTATAATGCAAGTTTAATCAGATGGTGAGAATATGTGATTATAGGAGATACGAATTGTTACACTAATGTGTACAACAAGTTTGTTTTGTTATAATGCACATACATGAACATATGAGTCATGAAAAGTTGCTTATGTGCATTCGATTATGCAAATGGGTATCTATGTGAAATATGAACATGATTTGAGTATATAACTACTTAGTAAATGTTCAGCATGCAATATCTGATAAGTATGCAATCATTTGTTACGTATGTGATTAATTGTCCCTTGACGATACATAAAATGGGAATATAACAATGTGCCTATGTGCGAATATACGCATGTGTATCTGTGTTTATTTTTGTATTGGGCATTCCGGTATTTGGCAAGGCTTAATAAGAATTTGTGTAGAACATGGATAAAGTAAGGGCATACGAGTTGGCAGACTCTTCCATAGCCCGACTTGATAGACTGCAAAGAATAGTACAAGAAATGGCAGAGATTTTAAGACAACAACGTCAATTGCCACTATGGCAAGAACCTTTGCCACCACCAGTGTAAGAAACACCGAGGAGTTTGCTATCAAATTTCTGGGGCTTGTTATAGGTGTGACAAAATGGACCATATGGTAGGAATTGCTAATCAGGATAGTGTAATCACACTCATCCCAGAAAGCGCTCAAAATACTGCGAACGTTATCCCAGGTATCTATACTATTTATAAACGAATGCTTATGTATTGATTGATTCTGAATTAGTACATGTGTACATCTTCACTTGGGATATTATTTAATTCGAATCGGCATCTTCTTTCGTATCTGCTGCATGTGCATCCAGACTGGTTAGACCTACAAGGTCGAGACCGTATTCATTGAATGTATATGCTCCATTCGGGAAATTTGTGAAATATGTATTGGGATATCGATTAACTCTGCACATGCACATGTACATCTAAACCTATGCTCAGGGTGATTTGTCATATTACTGTCTTCAATGACTAAACCACTGGAATTATGACTCTGTGATTGTGTGACTGGGTTGAACACCCCAAATAACGAACTCTATAAATTGCGAGATCATGTATTTGGATTGGTAGAAAATTGACTGAACTATGTGACTATGTTAAGCTTGACTCGTAAACCTATGTTTTTGTGACTAATTTGGAACCTCTGCGTGACAAATCCTATATCGTGTGTAGCCGAAGAACTTCGTTTTAATGTGTTACTATGTACCATGTGCTTGCATATAAGACCAATTTGAGAATTTCTATACTGATTATGATATATATACCTTCTGATATGAACGCCTGCATATGTAACTACACCTAAACTTATATGAACAGTGCCATATTGTACATGATTTGAAATACTTTGACATGAACAGTTGTGATAAATGACTCCGATATGATTTTGAGAACAGATGAACTTAGAACAGTTGTAAAAGTGTCGACTATGTACCTAAGCAACGAAGTGTGCCCTACAGAACCAAAAATACCCCATTAAGGAAACTTTTATCTAATTCAATCTGATAGAACGTTTGTTTGATTGGGCCTGTTAGAACTCTCATTTGATATAATTTGATGGAACCTTTGCTCGATTTGATTTGGCAAGACCTTTGACGGGATTAATTTGACGAGACCCTCTATCTGATTTGACCTTGTTAAGGGGGACTACGGATTACGTATAAATAAATAGCCAGATTATTCTTGGCATGAAAATTGATAGACTCAAAACTTGAATCTGTTTGGAGTACTTGACTTACTTGAAAGACCTTTTGTGAGCTATCAACAGATTGATCTAACCATGAACAACGTGAGAACCAGCCTTCAACTATTGAGGACATATGTGTTAGAAATGAACTGAATTGTGCAAATCCAGTTATCGGGTGTCTTAAGGAACAATGCTTGTGTATTGTCATACTCTTGCTTATTTGACGCTATGGAAGCCGATGACAACAGATTGATTTGACTGTAAACAGTAATGAATATTTATCCTCGACTAATCAGAATATGTTTCATATGTCTGCTTCAGTGTTATCGGGTTTTGGGAAATCAGGTTATGTGAGTGGCATTGTGTTTGTTTTGATGACATTCTTGAGACGTCCTTTCATGCTAGGGGACGTTAAGCCTATGTAGTACCTTTGTAGAGATATCTCTTTTGCCACCGACGGTTTTGTACGGGTGGGTTTGCCTAATCTATCTTGGGTCGGCCACTGACGGTCGTGAACGGGTGTGCTTCGATTCCGAGACGATTATTCATTTGTTTTGTCCGGAATGTCATCCTTTGGTATTATGTGGGTGTTATTAACATCCAAGAATATTTTAAAAACCCTGATTGTCTGAAAGTATGTGAATTCAATACGCCTTGTGTAAATAACTACTCAGTGTCATTACATTCTGTAATTGGGGCTCTGAGGATGTGTAAATTGTGTTTAACATGTGATTGACTATTTTGATATCATCTTTGACATCATGGGGATTAATATACGAATTGCCTTAAGCTTTTGGCGACTATGAGACAGTGTGGAAAGACTCGAAAGAACAAGGAATTGAATGTTGAACTGAATTGTAAACTGTAAACTGTTGAATGAATTGAGAACACGTGTATTCTATTAGAAGTCGACTGTCTCGATGTTATTGTACTTTGCAATTGGTACTATGGGGATATATGAGTTACGTATGTAGTGTGGTTGATTGCTTCGTTGTTATTTTTGTTGACTCGGGAATCAATGTCTGGATCCGCTTTAAATTCCTGTAGACTTTTGATTGACCTCAGATAACTGTGATGAGTCACTGAACTAAATACCGAATCGGATTGTGAATTGCGGAGTTATTGTAGAATGAATTGAACTTTTGTGACATGGGAATAGACCACACTTCTACGGTGAAGTTAGCTGACATTTGAAATAAGTATGTGGGGACCTATTGTGAAAAAGGAAATTGTTGAATTTGTGTGTAAATATTTTCGGTACCAACAAGTCAAAGCCAAATAACGAATTTCATTGTGGGGCTGCCTTGGCCACCCAGGGTATAAGTCCAATTTGGGCTATTGTATATAGGATTACTAAGTTTGCTCATTTCCTCCCTGTGAAATTTTCGTAGGATGCTTATAGACTAGCAACTGTTTACATCGACAAGATTGCTCGTTTGCATGGGATCCTAGTATCTGTTGTTTTGGACAGGGATCCTAAAATGTGTTTGAATTCTGACAAGCCTTCAAGAGGCGATGGGAACTGGATTATGAGTCAGCGCTACCTTTCATCCGCTAATTGATGTACAATTAGAAAGAACTTTTGGGAGAAATGCTCCAAATATATTCAGTAGATCTTTCAGGGGATTTGGAAAGTCTATTCGTTGTTGGCAGCCTCTGCTTACAATAACAGCTTACACTCTGGTATTGGTGTGGCACTGCGCAAAACCTTGTATGGCGGAAAAGGTAAGCCTCTGATTGACTAAGAACAGAATGTTGCTTGATTTTAAGACCGAGCAAATAACTATCTGAAGGATAGCACTGGAACCGTTGAATAAGAGGTATTCCGAATTGTTTTTGACTGAAGGTAAAATAAGTTTGGAGGACTAAACTTCCTACAGGGAGGAAGACTGTGATATCCCTGTTCCGTAATATGTTAATTGGTCCTTAATATGAGTATGATTATGTGTTTAATAAGATTTTGTGTACCGTTATGTGAATATATGTGGTTTTGAATTTCTACCTGTTCACCGTAGGAATATCTGTTTGATTATCTGCTTTGAAAATTAAATTGAAGGCCTTATCGGCCACAGAACCCAAAATTGATTGTGCCATTGTGATTGGCGTAATTTTTAGAGCCTACGGTGAAATTTAATTGAAAATTGATTTGGATCAAATAAATTAGATTAAATTAATGGGTTAGTGCTCAATTATTTTACATTAGAATAATGTATTTGAGAGGGGGCTTTTAGAGGCCATTATACAACCTCACTTTGTTCCTTTTTGAGCTCATCATCCGAAATTCCTCTCTACAGAGAGAGAGAACAGGATTTAGAGAGAGAGAGGGTTCAATTTTGATGATTTTGTCAAGGAGCTCAAGCTTTGAAGGGCTCGGCTCAAGAACTTGCTTTTATTGGGAAGATTGAGCTTATAGGTAAGTAATTGATTATAAATTCATGAGTTTAATCTTGTAATTTTGTGAATTCAAAGTTTAAGGGTGATCAAGAGCAAGAATTATGTTGTATTTGATGAATTTGAAGTGATGGAATGCATGCATGTGTATAATTGCCATGAATTGGTATAGTTCTGCATGAAAAAATATGATCCATGTAGAATCTTGGATAGAATCCATGCTTGTGACCACCATTTGTACAATTTGAGTTGAAATGGAAGTTATATCTCACATGCATGTGCCATTCATAAGAAGTATGAGCTTGAATGCATGAAATTGTTATGTTGAAAGTGAATTTGGTGTAGATTGGGACATGCATGTGATTAATTTGTGAAATTGAGCTCCATTGTATTGTAATTTGGTGTTGGTACCATGTTAGTATATGATTATGTGAAGTTTGAGCCAAAAGCATGCATCTACAACCATTGAATGTCAAATTGGAGCTCAAGAACATGTTCTGGAAAACCTAGAAAATTTGATGTCCGCTTTAGCGGGGAAACCGATGCTCGAGCCTGAAATTCGTGTTCCCAGTATTTTCTGCAGACATGGTGTCCGCTCGAGCGGGGAAGTTCATGCTCGAGCAGGGAGACATGTAGAGAGACCTTCCGCTTGAGCGCCAGAGTTCGCGATCGAGTGTAAATTTGACAAATCCAGTACTTTTGCAGGCCTCGAGGGTCCGCTCGAGCGGGGACCCTGTTTTCTGAAATTTTGAAAATGCATTTTGTGTTCCATTTCCGTTCCCTTTCACTTCTAAGTACTCTTAGGCATACATTGGGCATTGTAAACGAGTTAGAAAAATAAGAATTAAGCCTAAAGATGAATATGTGAATTAAGAATGGATTGAATCGGTTGTGATCCATATGTGTTATGTTATGTGTAGGGTCAAGCTCCAGGGCAAATCAAATCAGCCGATCACTGTGAGTAATATCTAACAAAGATATCTAAAATATGTTATTGTCCAATTGCTTACGTCCATGTAACTTTTATAAGATTCGTTGATTGATTGGGGACAATGTTTGCTATACCAAATGAATTGGCCAGAGGCCGTTTTGTCAAGAATGAATGGATGAGCCAGAGGCCGTTTCGACAAGAATAAATGAATGGGCCAAAGGCCAGTTTGACATGAATACAGTTTGACACGAATGACAGTTTGACCCGAATAACAGTTTGACATGAATAACAGTTTGTCATTTGAATGGGCCAGAGGACAGTTTGATAGAAAGGAAAGGAGGGGCTGAAGGTCAGTTTGTCATTTGAATGGGCCAGAGGCCAGTTTGATATGAAGGAAAGGATGGGCCGAAGGCTAGTTTGTCGTTTGAATGGGCCAGAGGCAGTTTGATATGAAGGAAAGGATAGGCTGAAGGCCAGTTTGTCATTTGAATGGCCAAAGGCAGTTTGATATCAAGGAAAGGATGGGCCAAGGGCCAGTTTGTCATTTGAATGGGCCGGAGGCCAGTTTGATTTGAACGAAAGGATGGGCCGAAGCCAGTTTGTCATTTGAATGGGCCAGAGGCCAGTTTGATATGAATAAAAAGATGGGCCGAAGACCAGTTTGCCATTTGAATGGGCCAGAGGCCAGTTTGATATGAAGGAAAGGATGGCCGAAGGCCAGTTTGTCATTTGATAGGCCAGAGGCCAAGTTGATATGAAGGATAGGATGGATCGAATGCCAGTTTGTCATTTGAATGGGCCAAAGGCCAGTTTGACATAAACGAATGGGCCAAAGGCCAGTCTGACCTGAATGATACTAATGAATTGGGCCCCAGGCCGTATGTTGTGTTTGGAACCGCAGTTACTTACCTTACATATGTCTATGTATGTATGTATTAGTAGAAATATAAATTGGGCCCAAGGCCGTTTGATGTATATTGTTCCAATGTATATTCTTTATTTGATATTATTCACTAGGCTTTTGCTCACGCTCATTCATGTGTTTGTAGGTGAGCCAAGAGAGGTCCAGACCCAGCCTCATTGAAGTCTGTATGGAACAACCAAATTTTTGAAGAGTCAGCCCTTGCGTCTCACGCACGAGACACGTCTTCGCCCTTTTGCCTTTCTGTGTATTTTGTCATGTTGGCGAGGACTTCGGTATACGTCTGTGTATAGTTTTGTTTGACTGACTTAGATTTGAATGATCCTGTCGGTACAGAACCTTGCTACTATACTTGCTGTTATGAGTTATTAACATATGTAAAATGTGGAATGTTATGATGTGCATATAAGCACGGTTCTATGGACAAAATTTTAAATTTGCTTCTGTTTGGCTCCTTTACTCTGATGAGTTTTGTCTTATTTGGTTTGAAGTCATAGGTAATCTCGTGATTACTGGCCGGTTATGGACTTAACCCATAGGGGCGGGTTCGAGTCGTGACAGATTTGGAGTTAAAGAAAATGGGAAAGGAGAGAAGAAAGCTAGTTGAGCAGAAGTTTGGCATGAATCCGGGTAGGATCAAAACTGAGCAATCTTCACTAAAAGAGGTATATCTTTTTGCACAGTTGGAATTTTGATGTGAGGCTGCCACCATTGGAAAGAAGACTTCCAGGGCTTCAATTTAGGCTCTAGAATGACCTACAAAGGTGTCTAGGTGAAGGAGTTATGTCCGGTTGAAGTTTGGCCCAAAAAGTAGATTTTTCTGGCCAACCAGAGGTGAAGGATGCTAGCCATAAATGGGATTTATGGCCATGTGCCAGCCATGAATGGCCTATGCCAACCCCCTTCCATTAAAGAGTGGCTCCTGCCAGCCAACAATGATCAAGTGTTGGCCATCAGTGAAGCAGTATTGGCCATTGATGCAAAAAAAATAGATTTTTGTAGATATTTTTGTTCTAGCTATTACAGCTGTCCATTTTGGGATATTTTTGACCAAGGTTTGCATTCTTCTATATATAGAGAGGCTTCTCTATGCTTTTGAAGGTTAGAAATATTTTAGGAAGAATTTTGGGTGCCTCTCTCTCTACAATTCTCTCTCTATATTTCTCTCTATTGAACCTTTGTGCATAAGTGCATACAAGTATAGACACACTTCTTCTTTGCCTATCAACCCTTAATCAAAGTCGTTGATCTTGGAGATGAGGTTCTAGAAGCCCTTCTTGGAGATCCTTAAGAGGCTTTTGTCTTGAATTGGTGCCAAGAATCAGTCTTCCTTTCAAGAGGTATAACTATCACCCTTTAAGCTTGTTTTCATACTTGTTTTTGCCATCTTTTTGTGCTGTTTTTGGGGTGATTTTGAACTAAAAAAAATTCTGTTTTTATGTCCTAAAAATGGTAGTTTGAGCCTATTTTGTGTTAGGGGGTTGTCTCTCTCTTTTGTTCCTTAGCTTGTAAAGCTTTTTATGCCATCTTTCATCACCTTTCAAACCAACTCTTTTGGCCTTTTAACCACTAAAACTCAGAGGTTTTTCAGTGGAAAAAACTTTGTTTTGGGGTCCAAAATAGGAGGGGGTGGCCTCCCCTCCTTGTGCTTTGTTTGCACGTGTTGATGGCCTAACATGTGAGCATGTTTTTCTACCATCTTGTGGCTTGATATCAGCATGTTTTTGTCACTTTTTTGACTTGCTTTAGTTATATTTTTGGCTGGTTAAGTCACTTGTTGCTTGCTTCTTACACTTGTAGTGTAATCATGCTTAATAGCTTAACATGCCTAATGAGTTAGCCTATCATCCTAGCTTGTGCTAGCTCCAACTCAGCATGCTTTTGCTCATATTTTGCCATGCTTTAACTCTGTTTTGAGTGGTCTTGGTCATATATGCTTTGCCTTGCATGGCTATAGTGTAGTTGGCTTCACTAGCTTTATGTTTTAAGGCCTCTAACATGTTGTGTATGCGTTGCTTGCATGTTGTAGCGTCATTTTATATGTAATTTCAATGCATAAACCACTGTCACACTCTCACATATTCCACTATTTCATTGCTTTTGAGAGTTGTGCTTTGTGTCTTGTTTGTGAGCCAACATGCGAGCATGTTTTTCTTGCCTTTTGTGCCTAAGTTTCAGCGTGATTAGGCCACTGTTTTGGCATGATGTAGCTCTGTTTTGAGCTGGTTTGGTCATTTGAGCATTGTATTGCATGCCTCTAATGTTGTGTCCTTCACTAGCTCTAATGCTTTTTGCCCTTAACATGTTGTGCATATGTTGCTTGCATGTTGTAGCACTACTTTTCATGCCATTTTAGCACTAAAAGTCTATAAACTCCCTCATTTCTTCACTTTTCCATTTGCTTTGTGGTTTGTTTACTCTGAAGGTTGTGTTTAGGCTTGAGATGGAGCTTGTGCTCAATGGCTTTAACTCTCTTTTGAGAGTTTCTACTAGTCAAAGGCATGAGCTCTCTCATGTCTTAAACCATCTTTTGATTGACCCTTCTCTCATTAGAGGACACTCATCTTGGACTTAACCAATTAAAGAATGGCTTGGTAATGCTAAAATGAGTAAACAAGAATTGAATCAAGTAAAACATGACCAAGATAAACATGATATGTGTGCATTGCATTGTGTTCAATCGGACGTTATATTGAACATAAGGAAGATTGGTTCATTTCATACTTGAAGTGATGAAACGAGCCAATCTCCTTTTTCTCCATTGCCTTTGATCATCCATGATAAGGTAGTGGACTTGAGTCTTTGTTTTGTGCATTTATTGAAAGTGTACAAGTTGGATCCTTAGCCATCATGCATCAAAAATGATTGGTTGGTGGTTTTGGATCCAATAGCCCCCCATCCATTGATGTTTTGAGATGATAAGGAGAGGGTGCAGTACAAACATGTTCTTGGAAAACCCTCATTTTTCCTCTGTTTGTGCTCCGTTGCAGTTCGATGACTCAGCACACCAGTGGCCAACAGTACTTCACTGGTGGCCGGTAGTGCGTCACCCTTGGCCGGCGGACGCACACTCCTGGCCAGCAGGCCACTGGTGTATTCCTCAGAGGTGAATTGGTCAAATGGTGCAACAAGTTCTTGGAGTAACCTTGCAAACAGAGCCTCTCAAGAGCAAATCGGAGGGCTTTTCGGGACAGAAACCGAGTGCATGCATGTTTATTTTTCAAGCAGAGCTGAGGCAGCATGGTTTAATGCTTTACTTGTTAGTTAGAATGGTTTTGTAATTTATTTTAATTAATTAGTGTGCTAATTAGTTAAGTGTTGTAATAATTAAGTAGCTTAGTTTAGCTATTTCTTTATTGTTTTGAAATAATTAATCTAGTTAGTTTAATTGGATTAGTTTGAGTAGCTTAGCTTAGTTTAGCTTAGCTCTTATTTATTTAGACCCTCCTTCGAGAGGGCGCAATGTTGTAATAAGCGTGCGTGCGTGTGTGCATGTCTTCCAACCTCACTTCTTTCTCCCTTTTATTTAACTACTTTTGATGGTTAGATTATGGGTCATTTTCAATTAGCATACCTTATGTTTGCATGTTTGCATCATTTATTTGTTGTGCATGCACTGGGCTCGATGCATCATTCAAACCACATCGTATTTCAATACCTATTTGTATACGTGTTTCAAAGCATGTTATCAAATAATTGCAATCATATGCCATCTTAGATAGTCGAGCCTATCTAGTTGCATTATTGCATGTGTTGCATTAGGCATCTTGTATAGTTAGAATCATGCATATTTCTAACTAACTTTTGTTTTGGCTCGGAGAACACTGTAAGTTTTACGCTTTAGCATACTTGCATGAGTGTGAGTGTTACCATGATAGCATGCTTGCCATGAGGCTATTTGCTTAAGTGATTAACTGTACGAATGCCTGTGGATGAAGGCTTTGTTGTTTGAATTAGGACAATTCGATAAATGTGAGTTTTAGGCCTGCTTTGCCAAGTGGTAAAACATGTTTCAAACCCACTTAAGGGTGGCAAATCCGCGCTTTAGCCCATTTGCAAGTGGAATTTTCAAACCATTTTCGAAAAAACAAACATGAATTGTTTTGTTCCAATTCTTGCGATTTTAGTCTATACTTGTATGTTGTGCACATCACATAGTAAGTTAGCTAATAATCGGAACAAGAACACATTTGTTTATAAAACAACATATCATGCTTAGTAGAGGCCGATCCTTTGATCGGGCAAGCGGGAGTGCTCATTTGAGGACCTTCCCTGTCATACCCAAGTTCCCGAGCCGAGGAAACTTTGGTGATGACGGACACGTGGCCTTCGACATGAGTCAGGGTTTCCTAAATTTTCCAAAAATGAAATATTTAGGTGGCGACTCTATAATCTGGCAAACCAGTCCATGTTTGGCGCTTTTTCATTCAAAATTGACTTTCCAACAATTACCAGATTTGGACTCTTTGGTGTTTCTCAGTTTCACATTGCACTTTGTGAGATTAGATTCAGAACTGTGACAGGAGTCCGAACTGTAGGACGACCAATTCGTGCTTTCCTCCGAAAGGGGGGGTGCACGAAGAAAGTCGGGTCCACACTAACGTATTATGATGAACTACCATTTTCAAATCCCTTTTCAGACTCCAGTTCCACCGGATGTCCCAGCAGGAGCTGCAGCGGGACCTTCAGTACCTCCTCTAGTAGTGGGGAGGGGAGAGAGACAGGCTTTGACACGCAGCCGAGGTAGAGACGGGGGCAACCACAGCGAGAGTGACCCCTCAGAGCCTATCTTAGGTGACGATGATGATGAGACGAGCGAGGGTGAGAAGGTTGTGAGTCCACAGTCAGAGTCATCTGAGGATGACGCGTGCTCAGATTCTACTGGTGGTGAGGCTAGAGAGGCTAAGGAGGGTTCTGCTCAGACTCTGATTCAGATTCAAATAATGGCGCTGATGGTGACAGTGCTCTAAAGTCCGCTACGCCGAGGAAGAGGACGAAGAGGGCCTCTCGAGCTTGAGACAGCCAGTGCTCTTCAAGATGGTTTTTTGTTTTTTTTTTCTTTTTGCTAGTAGTATTGGCACATTGTATAGCCTTAGGCAGTTTTATTTTCTTTAAAAACTTGTACCCTTTTGCAAAAAGAAACCATGATTGGAATGAAAACTCAGCTTTGGTTTAAAAAGTATTGCATTTTACATTCTAAGCATCCCATAACATCGCACAGCATGAAAATAAGATTGATCTTTGTTGTAAACTGTACATTCAAATTGCATGGTCTTAATCAGGTAGTGAACCAACTAACAACTGAAAGAACAAACAACTCGATAAACAACACAAAGTTTTCACAGGCTAATCAAAATAAATACAACTCGATAAGCAAATTACAATAACTCGCTAATCAACATGAATACAACTCAACAAACAAAACCAGACACTTATAACTTAGATAAACATGCTCAAGCCCCAAAAGGACCAAAACATGAGCCCGAAAGGTGCTAATAACAGAATACAACTGTTGAAAACAACTAAATCGTCACACAGGAGATCAGTGAGCATGAAGCGGAGGCCGCCGGCAATGGGGAATGGTTTGCCAGCCATCAATGTGCCCCTGCCAACCATTAATGAGCCCCTGCCGGCCATCAATGAACAGAACCTCCGAAATGTTGACACCTGGCCTCCACTCACTGCCTTATCTTCTACAAAAGCTCCAACTTCGTGGTTTCTTCATTTTAGCTCTATTTTTGCCCCAAATAGGGCCATTCTTTGCCGAAAAACTCTCCGATTGGATTGCAAACTTGGATGGCTCGAAAACTTTAATTTTCGGGGTTTCGAGCTAAATGCACTGTTCCCATTGAGCCGTACTCCATTGTGTTTTCCATTCCTCCATGTCGCGGCATGATGTTGGAATCCGATTACACACGTTTTTAGCTTTGGCGGACAAGAGTTGTGCCCCACAATTGAAGAATTCCAAGCTTTGATGGAATCTTGACGAGACGAGGAAATCTTGCCCCAGTCTCGTTTCGGCGACATCCAAGCTTTGGGAATGATGTGTGGGCTTACTTTACAAGATGCTCGATCTTTGGTTCATAATGAGGAGCTTGACATTCCCAACTTAATCCATCATTTTTCTGACGTCGGTGACCGCGGCGACCGTTTTTGACAGAGTTCTCGGCAGCATGCGCACTGCTTGTGCATGCTCGCCCATTTCTTGCTTGCCCCTGGCTTTGGAGGGTCTAGCATTCGCCTAATTGAAGTTTCGCAAGGCTCGAAAAAGGGTAAGAGCTGCATTGGCTTGACACTAGCCGAGACTTTAATGGGTTTGGATGCTTTCCACCACCGGGAAACAACCAATTGTGCGGGGAGTCCACTACTGTTGCAGGTAAAGTTTCGCACCCTTCTCATATGTATTTCTTACATCACTCGGCCCTCAGGCTCTGTTTTTCTCTTAAAACCCTTTCTCACTTTTCCCTCCACGTACACCTTTCCATTCTTTAATCTCTCTTATTTTTCGTCCCTCCCAAGGTTTGGCTGATGGAGAAGTTAAAGGTAGTGGATGCTTGTCCTGCATATTCAGCACGCGGCTATTTCTTCCGTCCATAGCTTGTTGACTTCCCAAACGAGGGGTGGTGGTGCCACTGCATATGCCACAGATCTGCTATTGACATCACTTGGCACTGTCCCTGGTTTGATCTACCTGAGATAAGCTACAACATGTCTCGCCAGCCTGGCATTCAGTGGGTTGGCTTGACACACTATGTCTTCTACTTTCCATTTCGGTTCCGGCGTCAGTTCGGACAGGACCAGACTTGTCCTGAAGAGGGGATAGAATATCCAGCTTCATTTCCAATCTGAGGCTCACAACTAGCTCGGTATACCACAGCATGGAGAATAAGAGAACTTCTAGCCCCCGCTCCCACTTTCAGTTGTGCCCTTTCTAGCAAATGCATAGCTTGGCTTGAAGATGAGGCATAAACTGGGCCTACTTTGGCATCTGAAGCTTCCACAAGCTCTGGGAGGGGATACAGGAACACCTGACTATGCCCCAAGTTTATTGCTTTAATCTGTACTTTAAGTTTTCTTTTTGAATGTAATAAAAAAAGCAACTTTAATTTGTATCAAGAGTCGGAGAACTCAGTATTGAAATCAATGAAATTGAAGGTTGTGGGTACTGACAATTTTCCGTTTGGTCCAAAGATGGTCTAAGTTGTAAAAAGACTAATTTGACCAAAATCAACTTTTATTAAGACTTTTCAAGACCATTTTTGATATGGATCACAACTGGACACACCCGGAATCTATCCTTGAGATGTACTACCCTAAATCCAATAACTGGAAAGTTGCCCCTTGTCTGAACAGCACTGGACTAAAGATCACAACCAAACTATTGAATGCGGAATAGACAAAGATGACCAAAACAATTACATGGACACAGTTGATTTGGAAGTACTTATGGTTGGACTTCGGAATGAAGTTGCCTACGTATCCCAAAGATGGAAATCAAGCCTTACATAGTTCGGTTTGGGTTCACTCGGGTGTTAACACTCCCCTTTTGCGCTCTAACTTTTGCCAAGGCCACCATTTCTGGATTTTCAACCTTGCGAGCTCAGTTTTTCTTATTTCAAATTTTTCGAGCTCTAACCTTTGCCTAGGTTGCCCTTTCTAGGTTTTCGACCTAGCGAGCCTCTCAGGGGTAGTATTTCTTCAACTTGTCCATGTTGATTGGCTAGAAGAACTCAAGGCCATCTAGGTCCATAAGAATGACAGCTCCACCCGACCAGATAGACTTGATGATGTAAGGACCAGTCCAATTAGGTTTGAACTTGCCCCTAGGGTCGTGAATGGGAGCTCGGTTGTCTTTGAACACCAAATCCCCTTCTTTCAAATTCCTGGACTTAACATTCTTTTTAAAAGCCGGGTAATTCTGCGCTGATATCCTTGGACGTGATACAGTGCTTTCAGCTGTCTCTCATCGAACAGCATAAGTTCCTCGAACCTGCTTTTACTGCCAATCTGCTTTTGCTATCTACCACTCAGCTATTACCCTCAGTGACGAAACCTCAACTTCGATCGGCAGAACAGCTTCCATCCTATATACCAAGGAATATGAAGTTGCCCCAGTAGAAGTTTGAATGGATGTCCGATAGCCCCAAAGAGCAAATGACAGCTTATCTGGCCAGTCCCTGTAGGTTTCCACCATCTTTTACAGAATGTGCTTGATGTTCTTGTTGGCGGCCTCAACAGCTCTGTTGGTTTGTGGCCGATATGTGAATGACTTATGAAAAGCCACGTTGTATCTCTCCAACAAGTCGATCACGCCCTTCTTGAAGTGGGAACCATTGTCCGAAATAATCTCATTTGGGACCCCATAGCGACAGATAATGTTATTCCTGATGAACTTAGCAACGTGCAATGCTTTCAGCACTGCGTAGGATTGGGCCTCGAGCCACTTTGTAAAGTAGTCTATCGCCACTAGGATGTACTCATGCCCTTCGACCTCTTCGGAGTAACTACCCCAATAACATCAATTTCCCAGACTGAGAATGGCCACAGCGGCCGGACATTCATGAGATTTGCATGGATCTAGAATTTGTGGTATCGCCGAACAAAACCAACACAATCCTCCTCCATGGTTGACCAGTAATAACCCTGTCTGAGGATCTTCCGAGCTAGCATCACTCTACTCATGTGCGCTCTACACTCTCCTCCGTGGATGGCCTCTATTAGGCACTTTGACTCTTCAGCATCAACACACAGTTTATGCATCCCCAGATGGCCCTGTTTGTACAATTTACCCACGCAGATGATAAACTGAGCAGCTATTCGCCGTATCGCCTTCTTATCTTTGGCATTTGCCCCTGGTGAATAAGCTCCCTTTTCTAAGAAGTTCCAGATGTCATGATTCCAGGGGCTCTAATCTTGCACTTCATCTATGGCGGCGACCAGCTCGTAGGCCAACACATACCTCTGTTCAATGATAATTGGACGCATCTGGACTCCCAAAGGGATGTCTATCATGAAAGATGGAGTTGATAAAGTGTCAGCGAACCTGTTGCTCTCCTTTAACAGATGCGTGAAGGTTAGCTTCTCAAACCCGGGAGTTAGAATGTCCAGGGTTTGGTGATAGATTTTCATCCTTTCTTCTTTAACCTTCATGTCTCCTTTCGCTTGAGACACAACCAGGTTCGAGTCCCCAATGACGTCCAACCTTTTTGCCCCTAGTTCCAGGGCGGCTTCCAAGCCAACGATACATGCCTCGTATTCTGCTTCTTTGTTCGATACGTTGAACCAGAGTTTGAAAGCTAAAGGTATGTGGGGATTGTCAGGTGCTATCAGCAACACCCCTATCCCATACCTGTACTGGTTAGACGCTCCGTCAAAGTACATCGTCCAAATCTCTTCTTCTAGCTGCAGAATGGCCTCACCCGGGAATAGATACTCTACTGCTTCATCTCCCTCCACTGGGTGATCAGCTAAGAACTCCACTGCCGTTCTCCCTTTCACAAACTTGAGCATCATGTATTTCAGATCAAATTCGAAGATAAGAAGCAACCAACAGGCTAGCCTACCCGTAAGCGCTGGTTTCTTGAAGAGATATTTGATCAGATCTAATCTTGAAACTACAATTACAGAGTGAGCTAACAGGTAGTACCTCAACTTCCTGGTAGCCCATACCAAGGACAAACAAGCCTTCTCAAGCGGAGTGTAACGGGTCTCGTATTCTAGCGTTTTCTTGCTCAGGTAATAGATAGCCTTCTCCACTTTATCCCCAGATTCCTAAGCGAGCATACAACCCATTGTCGTGTCGGTTACTGACAGATACAAAATCAACGGTTTTCCCGGCTCTAGCGGTGACAACACAGGTGGGTTTTGTAGATACTGCTTGATCTGCTCAAAAGCAACTTCGCATCGGTCATCCCATTCGAACTTTTTTCCTTTCTTCAGGAGACCAAATATTGGTTCACAAGTCAAGGTTAATTTTGTAATAAATCATCTTATGAATTGCACTTTACCCAGAAAGGCTCGCACCTCCTTTTCAGTACTTGGTGGTGGCATTTCTAAGATGGCCTTAATTTTGGAAGGATCGACCTCAATGCCCCTTTGTGTAATCAAAAACCCCAGCACTTTTCTTGTTGTGACACCAAAAGTACATTTTTGAGGATTCAGTCGCAACCTATACTCTCTGATCCATTGGAAAATTTTCTTCAAGGGGGTGTAGTGGCCCTCTCTTTCATTTGACTTGAAAATCATGTCGTCCACGTACACCTCAACCTCCTTATGGATCATATCGTGCAAGATCGTGGTTGCAGCCCATTGATAAGTTGCCCTAGCATTCTTCAAACCAAACAACATCACCCTATTGTAGTAAGTTCCCCACGGGGTAGTGAAGGCAGTTTTCTTCCTATCTTCGGGTGCCATCAGAATCTGGTTGTATCCAAAAAACCCATCCATAAACGAGAGCAGCGCATGCCTAGTGGTGAAGTCCATCTGTTCGTCGATATGCGGCAGAGGAAAGTCGTCCTTCGGACTGGCTTTGTTTAGATCTCTGAAGTCCACACAAACCTGAATTCTGCCATCTTTCTTCGACATCGGAACTATATTGGCCAACCAAGTAAGATACTCAGATACTAATAGGAACCCTGCATCAATCTGCTTGGTGACCTCTTCCTTGATTTTCAGAGCCCAATCCCGGCGAATCCTTCGAAGATTTTCCTTGACGGGTCGGGCCTTAGGGTCAAGAGGGATCCGATGCTGTACAATCTCAGGATCGATTCCAAGCATGTCCTCGTAGGACCACGTGAAAACATCTTTGAAATCTTTTAATAAAGTGACTAACCGCTCGCACTCCTCTGAAGACAACGTGGACCCGATCTGGACCAACCGCGGATCCTTCTCAGTACCAACGTTAATTGAAGTTAGTTCATTAACCAAAGGTTTTACAAACCTCTCCTGCTTTCGATCAATCAAATGTTTCAAAACCGGAGGAATTTCTTCCTCGTCGTTTTCATCAAAGTTTTGAAAGTTCTGATTAATGCAACAAGAGAGCGGCACAGAAAAGTACTCAAAAGTAGCTGCGGTACCATTCTCATTCATAATTTCCAGTTCATCTGATTCTTCGGTTACAACCGACTCCAAAGAAAATGAAAAAGGCGACCTGGACAAAACAACGGCATCCGGGTTATCAACCCCAGGAATACCAGACTCTGACTTAGAAGAACTAGAATATGATTCCGACTCCATAGACTTTGTGGAATCAGATTTTCATTCACTACCTGACCCAAAATTGCTAGACAAAAAGCCTTCCTCGTACTGCCAAACGAGGGAGGGTGCGATAGATGCGTCCAGAATGCCGGAAGAAGGGCCTACAAACGTTTGATCTCCAATCATGGAAATAGAGAAGTCATCCCCCAAGCACTCCGGTGTGATCTGAGGTTCTGAGAGAAGACAAGCCAGCGCTGCTCCCATCTTGAGTTTTGTGCCTTCAGATGCGTCCAGAATACACGTCTTAGCTGGTGCGTCAGTCTGCTCTTCTACAACTTCATTCCCTTGCAACTGAAGGTCGAAAAAGATTTTGAAGACGGGCAAACGCCGCTTCTCAGAATTCAGCCATGGCTCCGGAAAGCCGCAAAACGGGAAATCTTTCCCCTCCCAGACAAAGCGTCCGTTCAGGGTTCCTTGAATAGGTCTGTGCACCAGGTCATAGTGCTTCCCGGCTTGCTTAGCCTTGGCTCTTCCAGCCATTTCCTTTCCTTTCCTTGCCCAATCCTCTTTGGTAGGCGTGTAACCTAAACCTAAGGTATAACGGTTGTGTGACACTTCGGCCAATGTAGCGACACCCTTCTGGCCACTACTTCCCAATCCCATTCCGGGCATGTGTTGAAGCTTATTCATGAGGTAAACAGATTGCACACTAACATACAGTCCCTCATCAATAGCCAACATATCCTGCACTACCCGAGCCTCAGCCAAGGTGAATCCCAACAAAAAGACATCCTCCTCACCGTGCACAATTTCCAAGACCAGTGTAGTAACCTCCAGCGGCAGATGTATGGAAGAGTTCCCAAAAACAATTGCTATCCCCTTTCCATGGGGGTACTTCAACATCTGATGTAAAGTGGAAGAGACAGCTCTCACTTGGTGCGACCAAGGCCATCTAAGTAGTAAATTAAAGATAGCTGGAACATCCAAGACATGGAACTCGATGTCCTGTTACGCCGGGCCAACCTGAGTTCTGATCCGCACTATCCCCATTACTTCCTGACTTGTGTTCTCATAAGCCCGAATCACATGGGTTGCTGGTGCGAAATTTATCGGCTTCAAACTGATAGCATAAGCAATACGCGACGAACACAAATTAATTGCAGATCCCATATCAACTAGGACAACTAGTATCCATTTTTTACACTCCACAGAGATATACAGTGGCTTGTTGTGCTCAGAGCCCTCAGACAGTAATTCTTTGTCTATGAAGGTTAAAGTGGGTGAAGCACCACCCAGGAACACCAGTGCCACTAATTGCTTGGGGGTTGTATCAATAGAAAGCTTAGCCTTGTCCATTGTTGATAAGACGAATTTTCTATGAACCTATGAGGCCATGAGCAGTCCCTAGATGGAGATGTCTGCTTGAATTTTCTTCAGCTCCTTTAGTACAGCTTCCTTCTCTAGCAGTTTGTCTTTCTGTTTTTCTGCTTCCTTGTCTTTTCCCGATGCTTCCGGTTGGTCTAAGTGTGGGGGCTTGAAGTACCGTCCACTCCGGGTCATGTGATCGACCTCCTTGGTGTACCAAGTATCGTCTGGTAAATTCTAACCCCAGTCCTCATCAGCATGGGTGAGACGCAAATCATCATTTTCCCACCACATTTCCTCGGCAATTGACAGATAACTGTCTGGCTCTGCCGTAACTGTTCCCGTGTTCACAACACATTCTGTCCCCGTAGGACCCTTGGCTTTTCTAGCCTTCTGATCATTCTTGATCCTCTCTTGTTCGAACCGCTTCAACGCGGCCTCCTGCTCTGTGTCAACTGTGCACAAACTGCCCAATTTCCGAGCAAAGTTCTCAGTACTGGTGCTCTCTGGCAACTCTCCCTTGTTTTCAACCGTTCCGGCCGTTGTAGACATTCCTATTTCTGACTGACCCTGTTTTGGCTGAGATCCCTAATCAATATCCGGCTTGTCACTGAGCCACCCTGTATTATCTGTTGCTCTGTTCGCATCAAACCAACCGATTTGTACATCCCTCAGATCCCTTTCATCAAAGAACTGCAGGTTGTTGATATCCTCCTCAAGCTCGGCCAAATCATCCACCCCTGACTCGGCCTGTCCTCCCGGACAACATGTACCTCCATCCTCATTGACAATTCCACCCTCGGCTTGGCCTGGGTCACTGGCACGATGTAGCAGCAAGGGTTGTATGCTTCCTCAATTAAGCTCACTGAGCCCTCAGGCATGCCTTCTACCATAGCCACCGCCACAGGTCCAGGTTGGGGTAGGGACGTGCTCATCATGCACAAGTTTGTGCTTTCTAGGATGAACAAAGTCAACTTTAGCCGGTGGGAAGGAGTGATGTACATGCTGGGGTCATACGGGACGACCATTGTTTGGATCAGGTTTACTTGCCTAGGTGGAGGAGGGGGCTGGTTATGTGGTGGGAAAGGGTTTGTGGTGATGTTTGGCTTCTCAGGAGGTGCTATCACCTTGTTGTCAATGAGATCCTGGATCTCATGACGGAGTCTAAAGCATAGATAAGTATCATGACCGTGCTGCTGGTGAAAGGCGCAATACTTGGCCGGGTTGTGTGTAAGAGGGAGCGGATTTGGCAGTGGGCGTGGTTCCAAGGGCTTCAAATGCCCTTTTCTAATTAGAACCCCCAGGGCTTTGGATATAGACAAGTAAAGCGCGGCGAAAGTCCTCTGGCCCCGGGGTGGGTATTTTGCAGGTTGTATGGTGGCTCCAGATGTGCTGGTGAAAGGTGTGGCTATTTTTGGTGTGGTGGTGACCATGTCGACGTCAGAGGTCCTCGCAGCTGCATTGCTACTCGTAGCTGCATTTGAACTGCGTGTAAACGCCCTCTTGGGTTGCTCCTTCTCATGGTCAATCAGACCCTGTTTCATAGCATCTTCTATCTGTACCCCTATCTCATGCAAGTCAGCAAAGGTGGGGAGGGGTGTAGACGTCCCCGAACGCCCCGGGAGGGTGAGTCCCGTTCTGTTCATTTGGGGTTACTACAGCTCGGACTCTCAAATTGTCACGGTTCTTAATCTTGAACCGAAGAGTCCAAATCCGGCAAATCGTTTTTGAGAAATAGATTTTTAGAAAAAGAAGTGCCAAACATGGACTGCTTTGCCAGATACAGAGTTGCCACCTAAATATTTTAATGGGGGAATTTAGGAAACCCTGACTCGGTGCCAAAGGCCACGTGTCCGTCATCACCAAAGTTGCCTCGGCTCGGGAGCTAGGGTACGATCAGGGAAGGTCAGCTATGAGCACCCCCTCTCGCCCGATCCGAAGATCGGCCTCTACTAACCGTGATATCCATTTTTGAAAACGTTATGTGTTCTTAAACCAATTATTAGCCTAGCATTACTATGTTATGCGCACGGCAAACAAGTATAGACTAGATTGCCTAATTTGGAAATAAGCATTGCATATCCGTTCGTCTTAAAAAGTACTTTAGAATTTGCTACTCGCAAGTAGGCTAAAATACGTATTTCAACGAGTTTTTCCAACTCAAACAATCCAACCTTCACCCACAGGCATTCAAACAGTTTATAACACATAAGCATCTAGCCACATGGTAATCATGCTATCATGTTAACATTCAGACGCATGCGAGATGCTAAAGCATAACTACTTACATAGCACTCCGAGCTAAAAACAGGAACATGTTAGCAATCAGTGCATGATCCAAGTCCATGTTAAGTGCCTAATGCATCGCATACGAAGTGTTACTAGAATAGGCTCGGCTAACCTAAACATGGCATGTGAAATGCAATCAATTGAGGGAAGGAGAAGCAAATTCGTCCTCATCAAAGGCAGGGACCTTCAATTTTGCTAAAAGTCGGTTAATGAGACAGCCATAGGGTAAGCCAAGATTGTTGCGCTCAATGCACGCATGCATAGCATAAGGTATGCTAATTTAAACATGCCCTAATCTACCATCATAAGCAGGTAAATAAAAGGGAAGAAAGAAGTGGGGGTTGGAAGACATTCACACACTCACCCACACTTATTACAGATTCGTCCTCGCTCGGAGGGACCAAAAAGAATAATACAAATCGAATAATGAATTAACTATCCTAGCTAATTAATTATTACAAATTACCTAATTAGTTAACAAACTAACTAAGCTAGGGAAAACAATAAACCGCCTCGGGAAGAGAGCTCAAAGCAATGCGTGCTCGGATCTTGCTCGGAAGTGCACCGCCATGCATAGGCTGCCTCTGTTTTCCTTGATGTACTCCTCTGGAGGCTGCCAAAGTCTCAGGGTTGCTTCTCTGGATACTGGGGAATGCCATCGGCTGGGTAGAATGCCCACCGGCAGTGGCATGTGATCACCGGCCATTGGTGAAGCTATTAGCAGAGGGAGGATTGCCGGTCGGCACTTAGCACTGCCGGTCGGCAGAAAGCTCCTGCAGAATCTGCAATTGGCTGCAACAGAGGGCAAGGGAGAGCATGGCAATACAATTCAAGGCATATATGCACTAATCATGTCCCTTATCATGTTAATGACTCAAAGGGACATGTTCCTTGCTTCTCGGACCATCAATCGCGCATTTCCATGCATGATGGCCCAAAGGACCAAGTGTGCACGTTTTGATGTCAAATGCAATGCAAACCAACAAACCAATGGGACTCGACCTCCATCATGACTTGGTCAAGAGGTAGAGCATGCATGCCAATGCAATGCAATCCTAATCATGCGAGTTAGCATGCAACATAGCAATGCAATGCGAGTGACGTACACTAGGCACACCAACTATGCAAACAAGCAAACAAGCATACAAGGCTTGAGATAGTGCAACCAACAAGTATGCAAGGCATAATGTGGGTGTTTAAGCATGTAAACAAACATGTGACTTCATTCAATCATGCAAGTTCATTTATGCAACAACTCACCAATATGCTACAACATACAAGGTGTACATGCAACAAACAAAGAGATGGACTTAAACATGATTCGGGCAGCTCTAATTAGGCCCAAAACAGTGGCCAAAGTGACCAAAATAAAGGACCGAATACACATACACACATGCACATGTTAAAGGGCCAACTCTTATGCACAAATGAGACAACTCTCAAGCACATTTGAAAGAGGGTAATCATGGGCATATGGCATGCAAGATAAGCATTGAAAATCATGTTAAGATGGTGCCAAACCAAGCAAACAAAATAGACTAAGCATGCAATAAATGGCCCAAGTACTTGAAACAAGTCAAAGGGGCTTGAACCATGACCAAGTCAACCAAGCCTCACAAGGCTAAGAGGACTTAAAACAGGTTCAAGGCATACCTAGACCATGCAAAGGGGACCCCCTAGATGGCATCTAAGTGGCTCAAATTCAAAGGCATGTACAATGGCCAAAACATGGAACATGCTACACAAGCTTTCAAAGCATTAAAGAGGTGTCCAAGGGCAAGCAATACAGCATGTCAAAGGGACTAAAATTACATGACAAATGGTCCACCCACTAAATTAAGGCAAGGATACATGCTATACATTCACACACTTAAGGCAACAAGCCAAAAATGCAAAGGGGCTATACAATGCATGCCATGGCCGACCCAAACAACTAAGGACAGACCTTTAGCATGGTAATAAGCATAGAGCTTCACAAAACTAGACCCAAACAAGCTTGAACAAAGGTTTACAACATAGGCATGTTAAGGCCTAAACATGGCATTACAAGGTAGGTATGCTAAGCATGCATGGTGTACCAAAACCAACAATAAACAGAGGCATATTATGATATAATAGGCACAAAAAACAGCCAAGGCATGGTCAACATGAAGCTTAGCTAGATGCTCCCTCAAGAGGCCAAAATGGTCCATTTCAAGACAATAAGGAGAGGGGGTGGCCCTCTCTTCTTTGGACCTCAAGGCAGCATCCTCACCTCTGAAATCCCTCAAGATTTCAGTGGTGAGGAGGCCCAAACACCAAGGTCTCGGAGCTTACACAAAATAGCACAAAATGAGGCCTCTCAAGGCCTAAGAGGGGTCAAACACCTCCAAACCACAAAACACTCTAAACAAACTATTTAGAGGGCCTAAAAACAGAACTTTTTTATGTTATGCACTAAGCACAAAAACAGTTCTAAGATAGGTAAAAATACAATGCAAAAATGGGGAATAAAGGGACTAGTTTCTTACCCTTGAAGACCCCTTCAACAATGGTGGACCAGCAGCCTCTTTTACGTTGAAACCAGCTCCAAAACCTCAAAAACAACCTCTTAGAACCTCAGTAGCTAAGGGAAGGTGAAACACTATGTGTTTGTGTGCAATAGTAAGACACAAACACACTTAAACACACACAAAGGTAAAAAGAGAGAGGTATAGAGACAGAATGTGTATCAATCCTAACCCTAGAACTCAAAACCCTAATATGGCTGTCTAAAATCTCTAAAGTGTCTAACCCTAAGCAAGGGAGAGAAGGGCTCCTCTTATAGAGCTTTTTGTCTTGTAAAGCTTACAAGACAAGCTTCTAAAGAGGGAGATCCCTCCATACACGTGTATGGAGGGGAGCCAAATGCAAGACAGCTGTGATAAAATATCTGCAAAAGCATATGAACAGTAGTCGGCTGCCCAAAAATGTCATTTTGGCAAAAAGGAGTGCCGACCGGCAACAAATAATGCCGACCGGCAATAAACAATGCCGGTGGCAGCAAAACACCAGCCGGTGGCTTCTGGCCATGGCCGGTGATGTGTGGGGATGCCTCACAAGGCATTCCCTGCCTTTCCAAGGCAAAACACAAGTGTTTGGTGCAAAACCAGACAATAAACAGTCGAGTTCGGAGATCCTGAGGCAAGGCGCGCGAGCCGAGACCTCCGGGAACTCCAAACGAACACAAACATGGATGATCACCAGGTGTTCAGACGGTGACGTCCAAGTCTTGAGGACGGTCAAAAATGGGGTGTCTACAGTTGCCCCTCTTTGACAGAACTCGAAAGTCATAACAATGACGGGAGTGAATGTCAAAGCCCAGAGACGACCCATTTTTGACAAGGCCGAAGACTCAGACAAACATGCAAGACAAACAAAGTATGCGCCCGAAGGCGGGGGCAAAATGCAAGACAATGCACGAAGCCGAGCATAACTTATGATCATGCGAAGAGAAACTGTAACGAAGCATAACATGCGACAGTTTTAAGCTAGCATACACCAAACTACACTACAATGCAGAAAGGATGTAAGAGATTTATGTAATTCTCGATATGTCTCACTCAGAGGATACAATACCTGTGCGGTTCATCTGGTTGCACCAGCCTCAAATGAACCGTACATACAATATCGTGCCTGTAAAGAAAACAACTCAACAGGTACGATGTTGTTAGAAACATGCATGACAATGCAAAAATGGATGCAAAATGATAAGCAATATATACAAGACAATGTATAAATAATGCAAATAAAGATGCAATGTAATTGAAACAATGCAAACTATATGCAAAGCAATTGAATCATGATCCGATCATGAGCGGTTCGAAACCACACCTATGTCAAATAGATTGATGGAGGTAACAAGTCTATCTATCATAGAACGGTCAACTGAACTATGAGTAATGTAGACGGACGCAAGAACAAATATTGGGGGGGATTGACACAAGTGGGGAAACGACCCACTGAAGAAAGGACAATGATCCTAATGCCGGATGCAAAAATTACACTATAATGTAATATATATACGGATATGCTGGGGAGATGGCAATGGATATGGCACGCGGGCCAAACCAAATCTTGCCTAGGAAAGGCATGTACACATACAAGCCACGTCTAACATAGAACGGTCCACTGAACTATGCTTCGACACGAGAAGTATGGGCACATACCAGACCAAGCTCAGAAAGGCGCAAGCCATAGGCGGAGGTGATGCAGTGAATGCATGCGAATTACAATGCAATATCTACAAATATGCAATGGAATGGAAATGCAATATAATGGATATGGCCTGCGGGCCAAACCAAATCTTGTTTAGGAAAGGCATGTACCCGTACAAGCCGCGTCTAACATAGAGCGGTCCACTGAACTATGTTTCGACGTGAAAAGTATGGGCACATACCAGACCAAGCCCAATGTGGAAAGGTGCAAGCCATAAACGAGGGCGATGCAATTAATGCATGCAAACTACAATGCAATGGAAATGGATATTTACAATGGATATGGCCTGCGGGCCAAACCAAATCTTGCCTAGGAAAGGCATGTACGCGTACAAGCCGCGTCTAACATAGAACGGTCCACTGAACTATGTTTTGACACGAGAAGTATGGGCACATACCCGACCAAGCTCAACATGGAAAGGCGCAAGCCATAAATGGAAGGTGATGCAGTGAATGCATGCAAATCTACAATGCAGTATGCACTATATTACAATGATGCATGACAATGCAACTATTTACGATGATGGGTCACAATGCATGTGTTTTTGTGTTTTTGAAATGCAAATGATGTATAAAATGCATGTTGCATGGAATGCGCGACAACACGCGGCTTTTGAGATGCATGACAATGCAAACGAACTATGCACATCAATGCGCCAAAGGTCTTGCACCTTCCAAGGATTTAAGGTCTCCTAGACCGTTGAATGTACAAACACCGAAGGACTTGCACCTTCTGAGGATTTAAGGTCTCCTAGACCGTGTATATACCTGTGCGGCTCGTCTGGTTGCACTAGCCTCAAATGAACCGTACATACAATATCGTGCCTGGAAAGAAAACAAACTTTACAGGTACAATGTGATTAACAATATGCGTATTAAAGTATTTGAAAATGCGTGACAATGCAAAGCTGGTGGGAAACACGATCATGCTGTGAAAGCGCAGACATGTAAGCGGAGCACGCGGTCTACGCGGGCAACGAAATTGATCATGAGCATGCGGTCTACCCAAGCGATGAATTTGGACATAAGCATGCGGTCTACGCAAGCAGAACATGCGGTCTACGCAGGTAATGAAGTTGGTTTCAAGCATGCTGTCTACGCAAGCGAAACATGCGGTCTACGTAAGAAAAATATGCGGTCTACGCAGGTGAAACATGCGGTGTACGCAAGTAATAAATTAATATGCATGCGGTCTACGCAGGTAATGAAATTTGAACAAACATGCGGTCTACGCAAGCAAAACATGCGGTCTACGCAAGTAATGAATTTGAACAATCATGCGGTCTACGCAAGCAAAACATGCGGTCTACGCAAGTAATGTAATTTGAACAAGCATGCGGTCTACGCAAGCAAAACATGCGGTCTACGCGAGTAATGAATTAACATGCATTTGGTCTACGCAAGCAAAACATGTGGTCTACGCATGTAATGAAATTTGAACAAACATGCGGTCTACGCAAGCAAAACATGTGGTCTACGCAAGTAATGAAATTAACATGCGGTCTACGCAAGTAATGAAATTGGACAATTATGTGGTCTACGCAAGCAATACGTGCGGTCTACGCAGGTAATGAAATTGAGCAATTATGCGGTCTACGCAAGTAATGAAATTAGCATGCGGTCTACACAAGTAATGAAATTAATTACAAACATGCGGTCTACGCAAGTAAAGTAATTAACATGCGGTCTACGCAAGAAATAAAATTAACATGCGGTCTATGCAAGGAATGAAATTAACATGCGGTCTATGCAAGCAATGTAATTTGAAGAAGCATGCGGTCTACGCAAGCAAAACATGCGGTCTACGCGAGTAATGAATTAACATGCATGCGGTCTACGCAAGCAAAACATGCGATCTACGCAGGTAATGAAATTTGAACAAACATGCGGTCTACGCAAGCAAAACATGCGGTCTACACAGGTAATGAAATTTGAACAAGCATGCGGTTTACGCAAGCAAAACATGCGGTCTACGCAGGTAATGAAATTTGAACAATTATGCGGTCTACGCAAGCAAAACATGCGGTCTACGCAAGTAATGAAATTAACATGCGGTCTACGCAAGTAATGAAATTGGACAATTATGCGGTCTACGCAAGCAATACGTGCGGTCTACGCAGGTAACGAAATTGAACAATTATGCGGTCTACGCAAGTAATGAAATTAATTACAAACATGCGGTCTACGCAAGTAATGAAATTAATTACAAACATGCGGTCTATGCAAGTAACGTAATTAACATGCGGTCTACGCAAGAAATGAAATTAACATGTGGTCTACGCAAGGAATGAAATTAACATGCGGTCTACGCAAGCAATGAAATTTGAACTATTATGCAAAATGCAATGAGATGCATAAAACAGCGCGATGCGTTAAACAACGCGAGTGCTCAAGAAAGTGCAATGCGCGAGATAGTGCGATGGAATGCAATGCACAAAACAGTGCGATACGCTAAACAGCGCAATTGATATGCAATGCACAAAACAGTGCGATTGATTTGAAATGCACAAGACAGTGCGATTGATTTTGAAATGCACAAAACAGTGCGATTGATTTGAAATGCACAAAACAGTGCGATGATATGAAATGCACAAAACAGTGCGATTGATTTTGAAATGCACAAGACAGTGCGATGATATGTGATACGCATGGGGCAACTTTTTGAATTTCGTAAAAGCCAAAAGGATACGAAAAGGATACACCTTGCACGAATTCGAGCGCCACGCACAGAAGACATGACCCGAGGTCAAAACGGAGGCCGGCTGAGCGTCGAGAGTGCACTGTTTTGCACTGTTTTGAGCACTAAAGGTCCTGGACCACATATATAACCCAAAAAAAGGGTGCAGGAGGCTCCAAAATCACTGCAGGACGTCACCAGATGACCACTGGCCATAAGAATACATCACCGGCCATCATTTAATTCCATCGGCACAATATTTTGCCGACCGGCAAAGAGTGTGGCCGACCGGCAAAGAATTCCTGTGTCGGGGCAGTTCTGTCATTTCGGCACGGGTCTTTTAAAATAGGGTTTCTAACCCTATTTTCTTACTTCCCCTTGGTCGAAAAACGCCTCTCTCTCTCTCTCTCTAGAGTGTTTTCCTCCATTGATTCTCTCTTTTTCTTGCGTTCTAGCTCCCATTTCGTCGTTCGATTCGCGATCTCCTTCGCGTTTCGGACATTTTCAACCGAACAAAACTACGCTTCGGTGTTTGTTTCTTGATTTCCGCCACTCGGGGCTTGTTTCCCTCGAGTTTTTCTCGATATCCGTACCTTTTCCGTACTCTGGCTTTTCTGGCCTTTTCCGACCCTCTCGGGGTTTGACTTTTCGGTTGACTTTCCACATTTTCGCCCGGTTTTTCTTTTTCGGCTATTTTCTCACCATTTTTGACATGGCCGACGATATTACACAGGGCGGGACTCCCCCGGATCACGAGATGGATCCCGGGGTTGAGCTTCTCCCGCTGAGCGTCCGCCCGTTCGACTCGGCGACCTACCGGCCGTCGATTCATGTGCTACCTCCTGACGGACTACGCTAGTTCAGGAGCTTTGATAGGCACGTGCCACCCGAGCTACTACTGCGTGAGTCTACCTCCCACCTGTCCTTCGGCGCTTCCGAGGTAACTTTCCTTCCCTGCTTTACTTTCTGCAATGTAGAATGCAAAACTGCCGTAGTTGGTTGTGCTCTTTAACGGCTTTAGCTCAGATACCCTGTATACTGTAGTTGATTATAAACATACGTGCAACTGATACCTGCTTGAGACTGACACATGCACACACACTGCACTAGCCCTGAATCACCCGAACACACGGCGCTCACTGTATTTCACTGCATACACACTGGCACCCAGTATTTGCTTGAGTTTGAAAATATGCACACATGCTATACTGTACTGAACCACCCGAACACGCTGACGCATCACACGTTGTAGTTCACTATAAGCACACGGGCACCCGGTATTTGCTTGAGTCTGAAAATATGCACACATGCTGTACACCTATATGCTTCTTAGAACTGCATTTTGAATGTTGCTTTGCAATTGTTGTTTTTTTTTCTTTTACAGGGGGATTCCCATACCATCCGTGGGTATGGGAACACCGGCGCTCGGGACTGGTATGCCGAGCTTCCCGATGGGGTTCACCACATCGTGGACCAGGCGGGCTTCAGCGCTTTCTGCAGGGGACTATCCAGACTCACGACCTGCAGGCCCTTGCTCGCCGCTCTAGTGGAGAGGTGGTGGGACACCACCGACTCGTTCCATTTGTCTGCGACGGGAGACATGACGATGACTCCCTATGATTTCTCGATGCTCACAAGCATCGGGGTAGGGGGTGATCTGATCCCCTTTGATACTGACATGGACGAGTGGACTGCCACTCAGATCTATCTGCTTGGTGAGGTGCCACCCCTCGCCCGTCCAGGCTTTGTTCGTTATTCCTGGTTCGAGGTGCAGTTCAGGGTCCAGCCCGCGTTGGTGGAGAAGGCGCAGATGACTCAGGAGGCCGTGGAGAGGTATGCGCACGGCTTTCTCATGTTCCTGCTGGGGACGACTATTTTCGCCGACCGGGCGAACACCGTGCCCCTCTGCCTGCTTAGTGCTTTGGTGGCGTCAGGCAGATCTTGCACTATGATTGGGGTGGCGCCGCTCTGGCCACACTCTATGGGTATATGAGCTCGGCTTCCCGTGGCAGCGGACAATTGCTCGGAGGCTACTGGCGTGCTTGGGAGGTACGTTTCTTTCCCGCTTTTCATTTATGCTTTTCTATCTTCTGTACTTTGTACTGTATTGTGTATTGCACATACTGTAGTCTGCTTTTCACTAACTGTATACTGCACACACGGCACACACATACACTCTACTTTACACTGACTGTACATTGCTCACACTGTACACAATATACTGTCTACGCAACATAATGTACAACATGTGGCCCTATTATTCCCGTTTTATCTTGCATTCCGCTCTTATCTGATAATCATATTGATGTTTTCTCTGCAGTTGTGGGTCTACGCCAACTTTCCCAGGCTTGCACCCGTGCCAGACACGGAGACCCCCCTCGTCGTCCCGTTCTCGCGACACTTCGACGGGAGATGCGTGCGGAGGCCACGAGAGACATTTAGCTTCTTTCGCCGCTACTTCGACACTATCACCCCTGCCGAGGTATGTTTTATTTTAGAATTTATCTAAGCTTTGCTTTTCACTGCATACTTCAATAACGATAGGTAACAAACTGTATGTCACTTTCAGATCACTTGGCAGCCTTGGGCTCCGTTGCCGGCGACGATTCGGGACCGATTTGCCGGTGCTGATGAGACCTCGCGTTTCCGGATCTTACTGGAGGGCCCGGTCTGTCGGGCTTGGTACTTGGGTGAGTGTTTCCTACGCCAGACCCTAGGGTTACCAGAGCAGATAGTCCCGGTTCACCCTCCTGAGGACATGAGGGAGACCGAGAGACTCACTACCGAGCAGATGGCCGATTATACTATCGGCTGGGAGGCGACCAGCTTCAGAGGCGTTGGCGACTATAGAGAGTACGTGCAGACATACATTATGCAGTCTCTGAGCGGCGGCCGTCGAGCTGAGGGAGCCAGGCCCGTGGCGCCAGCAGTTAGGGCAGGAGCAGGAGCTGGAGCAGGAGCATCGAGGAGGGCTCGGGTCCGTGGCAGCGGCGGAGTTCAGGGAGGACGGAGGACCGGTTGGCCTGCTCTGCCCACTATACTGACATACAGAGGGCAGGATGGGGTGACCTACCAGATCCCCTTTGCTCCTCCCCCGGCTGGTCATGAGTTAGCCGGCATCCCCGACTTGCCCCCGGTATGTATTACTCCATTTTGCATCTTGCATTGGCATTTCATTTCAGTTTGTTTGATATTCCACGGAATACTGATATATCTTGTACTTTTACAGGCGTCTTCCGAGTACACCCGGCAGTCCGTGGAGCTGAATGCCTACATGATGGGGATGCTTCAGCGGACCTTTGACCTCCTGGCCCTCTACAGCATTCCAGTATGTTCGTCTGATCACGACCTCAAATCACTCACAAGCTGATTCACGTAATCTGATGTACGACACAACACCTGACACGCTGATCTCACAGCGTCTGATACACTGCATACACTGCATTCTGCACTGTACTCTGCACTGATAAACTGCTCACGGCATTCATACATTGTACTCATACGCCGCATTCTGCACTGATAAACTGTCCACAGTATACTGATGCATTTGCCTTTTATGTACTTTTTCAGCCTCCCTTCCAGATTCCCGTGGTAGGAGGTGCTCCAGCTGGACCTTCCGTCCCCGCCCGAAGGAGAGATGAGGAGGGCAGAGTATTCCCCCGCACCAAGGCGGGGCGCACTCATGTCGGGAGTAGTTCGCGGGCTCCCATCCCAGATGATGACGATGATGATGATGACGAGTCGGAGGCGGAGGCAGAGTCGGAGGTGGCACTAGCTCGGGCTCTGACAACGATGCTGATGATGCTCTTGGACCTTCGTCCAGGAAGAGGACTAGGAAAAACCGATAGCCCTCGGAGTCGCTTGACATGGATACAGATTTTTGTTGTTTTTCTTCTTTTTTGTACTTTTCCCTTTTTGTTGGTAGTCAGGATACTTTGTACTGCCGTAGGCAGATTTTGTTTCCAAAACTTGTGTACTTGAAAAGATGATGAAATGAAACAGGCTTTTTATCTGAAAAAGTGTTTACATCCGTATATCTTTACATTTCATACTTTGCATTGCATCACACCATATTACACCTCAATGTAAATGAAATATGATTAGTTGTCTGAAAATTGAACACTTGCACTGTGATAATCAGATAACTAAACAGCCAACAGCAAAATAGCCCAAGTAGCCCACTGCCTGATTCTGGACACACAGCCCTTACTCTGCTGGGGATTAATCTGCATACAGCCTATAACACAGCATTCGGTTCATTCTGGACACAACAAATCCTGAGTGAACGGCCCAATCTGACAAGACGGAGCTCAAAGATGGAACCAGTTGGAGTTGAAGCACGCTCAAATATAGAGAATGGCACAGCATTCTTAGTATAAACGATTTTTGAAATTAAATAAGGGTTTTTCAAACCGGGGTATCGAGCCTACAACTGAACATAGCGGGGAGGACTCAAACAAAAGGGTATGCGACCTAAACACAACGAGACACGCTCGGGAAAGACTGAAACAAAGGTTGAGGCAAACAAAACAAAAGACACGACATACAGACGCGTTAATGAAGACGGGGGACCTCTGATCACGAGGAGCCAGTTTCTCTGGGTATTGTTTCCCACCCTTTTCTCATTTGTGATTCTCACATTACTCTGGCACTCAAGCTCGGTTTTTTTTTTCTCTCAAAACCATTTTTCTTACTTTTCTCTCAACTTACACCCCTTCATTCTTTATTCTCTCATTTTTCGTCCCTCCCCAGGGTGATTGATGGATAAATAGAAAGGTGTGGGTTCATGCTCAACACCGTTAGCTCACGACTATTTCGTCTGGTGGGTAGAGCACTCTTCTGGTAAGTACGTTGATGACGGGGGAAACAGAGCGCCTGACTCAACTGTGCCCCTAATTCATCATTTTAACCATTTTTTGTTTTTGCTTTCTACTAAAACAGTTTTGATCAAAATGAGAGTCGGATTAACGTACTTGTTCGACTTTTGATTTGAAAGCCATGCAAGTCTGGCTGTAAGTACTGAAAATTTTTCTTTTTGGGTCAGTGACAATGGTCCAGTTTTGGAAAATGGAATAGTTTTCGAGAAAATAGTCAACCTTAGTAAAAATTTTCAAAAACTATTTTGCAAACAGTCAATGCTCAACGAGCATGGAACTTACTCTTTGAGATGCGCAACCTCGGATCGGAGGCAATGGAAAATTGCCCCTGGTTTAAAGGGGGTGGATGGCAACGGAAAGTTGTCCCTGGTTTGAATGGCGGCTCACGATGACTCGTGGCAACGGAAAGTTGCCCCTTGTTTGGACGGTGCCGCAGCAGTCCGCAAACAGTCTTCATTGGTGGTGGTCGAGCTCTTAGACACAGAGATGACGAAGACGGTTATGACAAATATATGGACACAGTCACCTTGGAAGGTGTTGGCGACTGGACTTTGGGATGAAATCGAAACCATTGTATGGACTGAGACGCTGTGAAAGCGTTGGGGGCTGGACTTCATGATGAAGTTGCCTACGTATCCCAAACATGGGAATCAAGCCTCACGTAGTTCCGGTTAAGGTACACTCGGGTATTTTAACCTTCACTTTTCAGGCTCTAACTTTTGCCAAGGCGCTCGATGCGGGTTTTCGACCTTGCGAGCTTCTTTTTATTTTCCTTTTTTGATCATTTTCTTGCTTTTTCATTCTTTTTTCTTTTTCGCATTTTTTTCTCTTCTTTTCTTTTCTTTTCTTTTCTTTCTTTTTTTTGTATTTTTTGCTTTTTTTGTATTTTTCTCTTGCTCTAACTTTTGCCTGGGTCGCCCTTTCGGGTTTTTGGCCCAGCGAGCCTCTCAAAGGGTAAAAGTGTAACAAGTCCATGCCAAATGGTTTTTGGAGTTGAAGCCTCTCTGTATCTAGGAGAACGGCTGTTGCAATGATTTGTAGGAGAATCCATCATGGCTGCTCCACGAGCTTCTTCTGGTGGGATCTAATCTTTTTGATTCGGCTTTGGTGCCTCTTGCTCGAGGGCTGCTCCAAAACTGGCCACACGGGCCTCCTCCGACAGTTGACCGTTGAATGTTCTGAACGGGTTCAAGGTTTGAAAACGAACGGGTTGAATCTTAAGGCTGACAGCGATCCTAGGCTGCACAATCTCAAGAGCGATTCCACACAGGTCTTCACAGGGCTGTGTAGACATTTGTTTTTGAAAGTTTTTAAGAAAGCGACAAATCGCTCGCGCCGAAGATAGCGTGGAACCAATCTGGATCAAGCCAGGGTCCTTCCCAGTACTTATGCTGACAAGCATGGTTTCATTCATTAAAAGGCTTAGCATGCCTCTCTTTCTCTCAATTTGATCAAAGTTTTGCAAAACCCGAGGAATTCCTTCCTCTTCGTTTTTATCACCGCAGTGTTCAAAAGGGGTTTTTTGAAAAGCTTAGGTTAATGCAATGAGTTTGGCGCGCAGGAGAGCAGGCGAGATGTACTGTCAGCCCAATCGAATTCTCTGGCACAACTAACTTACACTGAAAGCAAGCATGAAAGTGAGATAGCAACAGCAGTTTCATTCAGATTTGTTGGTATAACTGGCCCCTCGGCAGAAACAGACTCAAAAAATAAAAACAGGTAATTACAAGAAAAAACAGTGTTCGGGGCAACAACCCCGGAATCACCTGGTATTCTATACAAAGGGGACTGACTTGCTACAACAAGACGGACCCTTAAGCAAAAAGACTCACTCAAGACAAAGAGGCAGACTCAAAACAAAAGACTGACTCGATACCCGAACCAGAATTTACAAAGCCAGCATTCACAGATGCTCAAAAATGCGTGCCAGACGCCACATTCAAAATATACCAGATGCCACCCGCAGGTGGTTCACTTTCTGATTACATACTTACAGTATCTGTATCCTCAAAATCCAATAACTGGGTGGTAACGGACTTGGCTGAGGTGGGCGGAAGGATAACCTCGTTGTCAATCAAATCTTGCACCTCATGACGGAGGCGGAAGCAATTGTCGGTAGCATGACCTGTCTGCTGGTGGTACGCGCAGTACTGAGCAGCATCATGCGTAGCAAGGAGATTCTTCGGGAGAGGCCGAGGCTCCAAGGGTTTAAGGTGTCCCCTCTCAGCAAGGATCAGAAGTGCCTTGGATAGAGGCATGTAGAGAGCATGAAAGGTCCTGCGCCCCCGGGGTAGGTACTTTGGAGTCTGAGCGCTCTTACTAGCCGCACAAGCGAAAGGGTCGGCAGGCGCCACCTTAGCTTTCTGATCTTTCCCAGGTGCAGGGGCGGGAACAGGAGAAATTGTTCTGGCATGACAGGGCCTATCCCGATTTTTCGACTGACTTGAACTCCCCTCAGGTGGAGTGGGGAAGGCATCCTCCACAGTTTTTGCCATAACTGTGAACACCTGTTGCTTGTTCATCCCTCCGGCCTTCAAAGCCTCGACTGCCCGCAGCAGTTGTTTAATGGGATCGGCATCTTCCTTGATTTTGTCTTTTCCCCTGGCCTCAGCCTGATCGAGGGTCTGGGTTGATGTTGACATGTCATTACCATAGCTGGAGGCCATCTCCGGTTGGCTAAGTTCGATCACAATTCGCCCCAACTGCAGGGGCTCCTGGGGTACAAAACTCCCGGCATATGGTGCGGCTGGAGGTGAAGCTGACATTCCGTAGGCAAGATCCGCCACAGACCTCTGGAGATCACCTATCATCCCCATTAGTTCAAATATAGTAGGCTCGCGAGCCTGGTATAGTTGGTGGGCCCAAACCGGGTGCGCAACAGGCGACCTGGGTGGATGTGACACATCAATGTTGGCCTCACTTTGCAGAGTGATCCCTTGATCTAATGCAGTTGTCATAACCACGATCTCTTCTGAATTCTGCGTCATCATAAATCTCGCCTCAGCAAAGGGGGAGCACTAGCTATTTTGTACCAGCTGTCTGAACTGAAAGAGACAACAAACAGCATTTCTGCCCAAACAGGTCAAACACGGGTGTAACGGAACAACTGTACCCTACTGCTAATCACTGTTCCCCAGAAATCACTGTTCCCAAAACTGAACCCGATACCCGCAGATAACTGATTCTCATAACTGACACTGATGCTCTCAGGTCCGATACTCAAACTTGCAAACTGATATGTACGTTCCTGTAGAGATACATTCTAAAAGCACATAGCAAGTAAAGAGAGACCAAAACACCCCTATGTTGGGATAG
>NW_021027922.1:168441-273169 GCF_004153795.1 Camellia sinensis
CTTGCATGGTGTACCAAAACCAACAATAAACAGAGGCATATTATGATATAATAGGCACAAAAAACAGCCAAGACATGGTCAACATGAAGCTTAGCTAGATGCTCCCTCAAGAGGCCAAAAATGGTCCATTTCAAGGACAATAAAGAGAGGGGGTGGCCCTCTCGTCCTTGGGACCTCAAGGCACCATCCTCACCTCTGAAATCCCACAAGATTTCAGTGGTGAGGTGGCCCAAACACCAAGGTCTCGGAGCTTACACAAAATAGCACAAAATGAGGCCTCTCAAGGCCTAAGAGGGGTCAAACACCTCCAAACCACAAAACACTCTAAACAAACTATTTAGAGGGCCTAAAAAAAGAACTTTTTTCTATTATACACCAAGCTCAAAAACAATTTTAAGATAGGTAAAAATACAATGCAAAAATGGGGAATAAAGGGACTAGTTTCTTACCCTTGAAGACCCCTTCAACAATGGTGGTCCAGCAGCCTCTTTTAGGTTGAAACCAGCTCCAAAACCTCAAAAACAACCTCTTAGAACCTCAGTAGCTAAGGGAAGGTGAAACATTATGTGTTTGTGTGCAATAGTAAGACACAAACACACTTAAACACACACAAAGGTAAAAAGAGAGAGGTATGGAGATAGAATGTGTATCAATCCTAACCCTAGAACTCAAAACCCTAATATGGTTGTCTAAAATCTCTCAAGTGTCTAACCCTAAGCAAGGGAGAGAAGGGCTCCTCTTATAGAGCTTTTTGTCTTGTAAAGCTTACAAGACAAGCTTCTAAAGAGGGAGATCCCTCCATACACGTGTATGGAGGGGAGCCAAATGCAAGACAGCTGTGATAAAATATCTACAAAAGAAGATGAACAGTAGTCGGCTGCCTAAGAATGCCATTTTGGCAAAAAGGAGTGCCGACCGGCAACAAATAATGCCGACCGGCAATAAACATTGCCGATGGCAGCAAAACACCAGGCAGTGGCCTCTGGCCATGGCCGGTGATGTGTGCGGATGCCTCACAAGGCATTCCCTGCCTTTCCAAGGCAAAACACAAGTGTTTGGTGCAAAACCAGACACTAAACAATCGAGTTCGGAGATCCTGAGGCAAGGCGCGCGAGCCGAGACCTCCAGGAACTCCAAACGAACACAAACATGGATGATCACCGGGTGTTCAGACGGTGACGTCCAAGTCTTGAGGACGGTCAAAAATGAGGTGTCTACAAGGGGTATGACAATCATCCTTTGTATCAACTTTGGTTGCAGATTTTGCACGACCATTCTGATTTGGTCTTTCTCAGCTGGCCTGGTGGTCATCATGGAAGCCTTGGCCCTCCACCGAGTGACGAAGTCAGAGAAGCCCTCCTTCAGCTCTTGCCTAGTTGCTTCGAGATCACAGGTTCTGACCTCGATTTGAGTATTGTAAGAATATTGGGCAATGAAGGCCTCAACCATCTCCTCCTAGCTCTTTTTCACTGAATCCTCTAGTTTAGCATACCAGATGGCGGCAATACCTGACAGGGTTCGACCAAAGAGGGATAGTTTCTGTAACTTAGTCAAGCCCATCGGGCGCAGAAAATCCAAAAATAACTTCAAATGAACCATAGGATCGCCCGAGCTGTCGAAGTGGTCTATATGAGGCATTTTCAATCTATCCGACTATGTCACCGTAGAATTTGTGTAGCCGTCCTCTATATCTGGGATCGAGTTAATTCCCTGAGCTCGTTTAAATAGCTTTTCAAGCTTGCTTACTTTCAAAGCAGTAGGATCGACCTCAAACTCGAACGGTGTGTCAGTTGGGTAGGCCGATGCTTTTGAAGTCTATGGTGGGACTAGCCCTGCTGGGATGTCCGTATTCTCCTGGATATTAGTTATATCCCAAGGTGTTGGAACCCTAGGTGAGGGTAGGTGCGAAGCAGAAGCTCCGGCTTATTGTGGTTGTTGCTGCTATTGAAGTTTAGCAATTAGTTTCGCCTGCTGGGCCACAACCTCTGTTTAACGAGCTGTGGCTTCTGTTTGGTGAGTAGCATCCTGCTGCATGGCCTCTATAGTCTGCTGGAGTTGACGCATCATTTCCTCCATACTGTCTGTGAAGTGCTAATCTGTCTGACCAGGTGTATATTCTCTCTCTGAGGTGGAAGCGAAAATCTCAGCCCAACTGGGCACAGGTGAGGTAGATAATGACTGCTAAACTGGCGACTGTTGTACTGGTAATCTATGCCAAACTGCCCTCCGTCTCGTAACCGGGGGTAATGAAGCAAGCACTAGTTGTCCTCCAATAAGATCCTCAAATCGGTGAATCCTCCTAACTCTGGTCTAGAGTGCTTGGGGGATATCTGCCTCGTCGGAAGCAATTGTGAAACACTACCTTGCAAAAAGAAAAATAAAGCAAAAAGGAAACAATAATCAGAAAATGAACAGCATCTCGTCTTAGATAAAGACAACACACAGTTGAAATCATAAGCTGGATAATCTGTACTCAAACACTGATTTCTGGCCCCAAATTTCTGCCTCAAAACTGATACCCTCAAACACTATGTCCTCAGACTGATACCCAGACTTGTAACTGACACATACATTCCCGTAGAAACACACCCTAATAGCACATATCAAGCAAGTAAGAGCCAAAACACCCCTATAGTGGGGTATGGTTTCCCTGTCCAAATTTAGTCAAGAGCTAGGGTTTCACTACGCACGCATGCAGTTTCAAACAATCCTGCAATCGAGTGAGCAACCTGTCCTAGTTTGGAACAGTCTCTATGTCTTCCGATATGCAACTAGGACAATTGGTTAAAAAGGGTGCCTCAGCAAGACCACCTAATATACCTCTCGCTCCTAACACCGAGAAGTGAAAGGAGGATCAAACGGTACGGCGGTGATCCAGATCCGAGATTTGTGTTCCCATCGTGGCAGAGCCCGCAACCGGTCAGCCTTATGCACGTTTTTCCAAGCAAGTCTCCAATAAATCGTTTAGGAATAGCAGCTGGCAAACACTATGACTTAGGCGGACCTATGAAAATGCAAATGCAAAGAAACACAAAAGTGTAGATAAAACAACATATCATGAGTTCGAGTCAAGTTCTCTAAATCCCCAGCAGAGTCGCCAGAAATTGTAGACTCGACTTTCTTTGCGTGCCCCGCTTTCGAAGAAGGCGTGAATTGGTCCTATAGTTCGGACTCCTGTCATGGTTCTGAATCTAGTTTCACAAGTACAATATGAACCTGATATACACCAAAGAGTCCAATCTGACAAATCATTTCGAAAAATTAGATTTTGAATCAAATAATGCCAAAACTGGACTGATTTTCCAGATTACAAAGCCGCCACCTACATATTTTATTTTTGGGAAATTTAGGAAACCCTGACTCGGACCAAAGGCCACGTGTCCATAATCACTAAAGTTTTCTCGGCTCGGGAACTTGGGTACGAGAGGAGAAGGTCCTGAAATGAGCACCCCCACTCACCCGATCAAAGATCGGCCTCTACTAAGCATGATATGTTGTTTCATAGACACATATGTTCTTATTCCGATTATTAGCTAACTTTACTATGTGACACACACACAAGTATAGACTAAGTCGCAAGACTTGGAACAAAACGACACATGTTTGTTTTTGAAAATGGTTTGAAAGTGCCACCCTCAAGTGGGCTAAAGCGCGGGTTTGCCATCTCACAACATGGGCTTCAAACATGATGATTTGCCACTTCGCAAAGTAGGCTTAAAACATATTTTCGTCGAATTGTTCCAATTCAAACAACAAAGCCTTCATCTACAGGAATTCATGTAGTTTATCTATTAAGCAAATAGCCTCATGCCAAGCATGCGAAACATGGCATCACTCACACTCATGTAAGTATGCTAATGCGTAAAACTTACAATGTACTTGAAGCCAAAACAAAAGCTAGTTAGAAATCATGCAAGATCCTAAGTATGCTAGATGCCTAATGCAATACATGCAATAATGCAATTAAATAGGCTCGGCTATCTAAGATGGTATTTGATACAATAATTTGATAACATGCTTTGAAACACGTATTCAAATAAGTGTATTGAAATTGCAATGCAGTTTGAATGATGCACCGAGCCCAATGCATGCAAAACAAATGAATGATGAAAACATGCAAGCATAAGGTATGCTAATTGAAACATGTCCCTAATCTAACCATTGAAAGCAGATAAATAAAAGGGAGAAAGACGTGGGGTTGGAAGACATGCACACACACACGCAGGCTTATTACAACATTGTGCCCTCTCGAAGAAGGGTTCGAATGAATACGCTAAGCTAATCTAAGCTAAACTAAGCTAACTAATCTAGTTAAACTAATTAGACTAATTATTACAAAACGAAATAAAGAAATAGCTAAGCTAAGCTACTTAATTATTACAACACTTAACTAATTAGCAAGCTAATTAATTAAATTACAAAACCAATGAATACTAACTAAACATGCAAAACAAATGTTAAAACTACACTGCCTCTGCTCTGCTTGGAAATTAGAAGATGCATGCCTCGGTTTCCGTCTTGAAAAGCTCTTTGGTTTACTCTTGAGAGGCTCTGTTTGCAGGGTTACTCCAAGAGCCTTCTGCTCCACCTTACCAATTCCATGCTGAGGAGTGCACCAGTGGCCTGCCGGCCATGGATTCTTGCTGTCGACCAGCTATCGGCCAAGGGCAGGCTCTGCTAGCCAACAATGAAGCACTGCCGGCCACTGGTGTGCTGATTCACCAAATTGCAACAAAGCACACAAAGAGGAAAATAGAGGGTTTTCTAGGATATGTTTGTACTGCACCCTCTTCTTATCATCTCAAAACATCAAAGGAGGGGGGCTCTTGGATCTAAAGCCACCAATCAAGCATTTTCAATGCATGATGGCCAAGGATCTAACTTGTACACATTCAATAAATGCACAAAACAAAGACTCAAGTTCACTACCTTATCATGGATGTTCAATGGCAATGGAGACAAAGGAGATTGGCTCATTTCATCACTTCAAGTATGAAATGAACCAATCTTCCTTGTGTTCAATATAACGTACGATTGAACACAATGTAATGCACACATAACATGCTTATCTTGGTCATGTTTTACTTGATTTAATTCTTGTTTACACATTTTAGCATTACCAAGCCATTCATTAACCGGTTAAGTCCGAGTGATTGTCCTCTAATGAGAGAGAGATCAACCAAATGATGGTTTAAGACATGAGAGAGCTTATGCCTTTGGCTAGGAGGAACCCTCAAAAGAGGGTTAAAGCCATTGAGCACAAGCTCTATCTCAAGCTTAAACACCACCCTAAGGTTAACCAACCCTCAAAACAAATGGAAAAATGGAGAAATGAGGGAGGTTGTAGACTTTTAGTGCTGAAATGGCATGACAAATTGTGCTGCAACATGCAAGCAACACATGTTAAGGGCCAAAAGCGTTGAAACTAGTGAAGAGCACTACACTAGAGGCATGCAATACCAAGCTCAAATGACCAAACCAGCTCTGGACAGAGCTAAAACATGCCAAAACAATGGTCTAAACATGCTGAAATAGAAGCTCAAAAGACTAGGGAAACATGCACACATGTTAGCCCACAAACAAGGCACAATACACAACCCTCAAAAGCAATAAAGAGTGAAATATGTGAGAGTGTGACAGAGGTATATGCACTGAAATCATATATTAAATGATGCTATATCACGCAATCATCTCATGCAAAGCATGTTGGAGGCCTTGAAACACAAAGCTAGTGAAGCCAACCACACTATAGCCATGCAAGGCAAAGCACATATGACCAGGACTACCCAAAACAGAGGTAAAGCATGCTAAATCAGTAGCAAAAATGTGTTGAAGTTAATCTAACACAAGCTAGAATGATAGGCTAAATCATCAAACATGCTAGGCTAGTAAGCATGATTGCACTACAAGTACAAAAAGCAAGCAAGAAGTGTTCCAACCAATCAAAAATAGAGTTGAAGCATGTCAAAACAAGGCCAAAAACATTCTTGAACTAAGCTACAAAAAGGTAAAAAAACGTGCCCACATCTTAGGCCATCTACACATGCAAACAAGATACAAAGAGGGGAAGCCACCCCCTCCTATCTTGGACCTCAAAACCAACTTTTTACCACTGAAATTATCCTAGAATTCAGTGGTTAAAAGGCCAAGAAAAGTTTGTTTTAAAAGCTTTGAAAGATGGTTCAAAAGGCTTCACAAGCCAAAGAGCAAAGGGAGGAAACCACCCCTTAACCAAACAAGACTCAAACCACTATTTTAAAGCCTTAAAAACTGAGTTTATTAGAGCTCAAAACCAGCCTCAAAGTAGTGTAAAAAGATAGCCAAGCACTTAACTAAAACAAAGCTTAAAAGGGACAAGCTTATAACTTTAAAGCACAGCAACAAAACAGCTGAAATTCTAAGCCAAAACCAAGCTCAAGACCTCAAACTAAGCCTCAAAGAACCTCAGCTCCAAGGTGAAGGTGTTTGGTCAAGGTTCTCAGAACAAATGTGTAGAGAATTCCCACTTTCAAGCACAAAATCAAGAGAGAGAAGATTCTAAAGAGAGAGAGAGAGAGAAATTTTGCTCACAAAATTTTGTAACCCCCCACATGCAAGAGGATGGCTTCTATATATAGTGGATACAAGAAGCCTTCAAAGAAATCCAGCCATTCACGTGTAAGCAGATGGGTCAATCTGTGCAAACAGCTGTCAAAAATATCAGAAAAATATCTACTGATGCACTGGTGGCCGGCCAACCATCAGGGGCTGATTGATGGCTGGCAGGGCTCATCAATGGCCAGCAGGCCAAAGCGCATGGCCGGTAGTGCCCAAAATTGACTGGCAGTGCACCAAGAAAAGCATGCTGAAAGGACCAACACAAGGTCCAAAAATGAGGCAGAATTGATGCAGGGTTTGGAAAGCTCAAACCTGTGACGTTCCGCTGCGAAATTCGAGTATTCAACGAACAATCAAACTTGTCACTGGATGTACCTGCAGGAACGTCCGAGTCTTGAGGACGGTCAAAAATGGGATGTCTACAGAGTGGCACCAGCCTAGCCACCTTATATTGCTATATGAGCTTCGTATCCTGCCACAAGGAGGATTCACTCGGCAACTAATGGACAGTTTGGGAAGTACGCCACATATTCACTTTTTCTGTTCAGTTTTACATTCTATTCAATTTTGCATTTCCTGCTCATCTTTGCTTTGTATTTTCGGTTTATCTGCTCATTTACTTCATCCATCTTTTTCTGCTTGTAGCTCTGGGTTTACACGTATTTCACCTCTCTGGCTCCGGTCTCGGTGAGGCCGATTGAGTTGTCAGTACCCTGCTCCCGGTATTGTAACTCCCAATTTAAGCGCTGTCGTCGCATAGACCGAGACTTCCCCTACTTTCACCGCTTCTTTGACACGATCATTGCGGATCAGGTAACAAAATATCAACATTTAACTATTACATACTGTAAGCATACTAAACTGTTTCCCATATTACACAGTCATTCTCATACTATTCTTTTATATTGCACTATCAGTCTCATACTGCATTGATTTCTAACATTTGACGTATGCTTCCACAAGCTGACTGGCATCCTTGCGTGGGCATTCCCCAAGCATCGAGGATGACCTATGTCGCTGCATAGCATGCCTCCACCATGCAGATTCTGTTTGAGGGCCCCTTTGGCCGGGTTTATTACCTGAGGGAGAGATTCATCTGCCAGACACGAGGCATCGCTGACCTCGACATTCCATATCCTCCTCCTCCAGTCATGAGAGTAGTTGATGAGCTTCAAGACGGTCCTCAAATCGACCTCCTAATGTTGGAAGAAGATGGTGATCGACATCATGAACCTGGCGACTTCACCACCTTCTTGCATACTCAAGTGATGGCGCCTCTTACCGTGGGCATGGTTCGCACTATTCCAGAGTCTGCTACTGCAACTAGCAATGCCCTTGCTGGAGTTGCCCCTGTCGTTGTTCCCATTCTTGGATTTCCCGTGATTCCCACTGAGATCATGTACATGCATCCAGATGAAGTGATTGAGCAGATCCCTCTTGAGCATATTGAAGAGAGGGAGCGCAGGCTAGCATTCACTCCTGGCAGAGAGCAGGTACACATTTCTTTATGCTTCTACTCACTGCACTTTATCTTGTTTTGTTTTCAGCCATTTCTGTTCATTGTGCTCTATTACTTCTATCTTCCTTTCTCAAATTCTGTTCCTTTTGCAGATACCCCGGGCGTATGTTGATGACCTCCTTCGGACGATCGACTGACTGCTCCTTACGATATGGAGAAGACAGACAGCTTTAGTCTCTCATGAGATTAAGGTATACCCTGTCTATAGTTCACCATTGTTTCCATACTATTTATACTCCTATTAGTCCATACTGATACTTGTACTTTTTTCAGCTTGAGGCGATGCCAGCAATGCCCGTAGGACCTCTTCTAGCAGGAAGAAGATGGAGACAGGGCCCCGTGAGGGGCCGAGGGAGAGCTGATCGAGGAAGAGGCCGAGCGAGGCAACGCTCACCTTCTGAGGAGTCTTTTAACAGGTCTACGACCCTCGAGGATGAGGAAGAGGAGGTTGACTTGCAATCCAGTAGCCCTAGCGATGACAGTGATGCACCTCTTCTGCAACCGAGGAGAAAGAGGGCAGGGATCAATTACCGATGAGGATGACGATTTTTTTTTTTGTTTTTTTGTTTTGCTTTGTAGTTAAAGACTAGCTTCAAATAGACCCTTTTGTTGTTGTTGTTTTATTTTTTTTTTTTTTTTAAGGATTTTCTTTTGTTGCCTTGTAAAACAATGATCGGGTTAGGACCCACTAGTTTATAAAATACAAGGTTTTTGAATGATCTCCTTGCACAATATGATGAATGGCTTATGATGAATGACGTAACCTTTGCATGGTAACTTCGCATAAAACTTAAAACAATGAATATCTACTCTTGGATTCATTCTTGAGTCGAATAGCAACCCATAACCGAACAAAATGTAAAATACAACTTGATAATAGGGAAACGAAATGAAAACAACTTGAAAGTACTAAAAAAACATTTGGTACAAACAAAATAAGACTTAAAACACAACCGCAGTACATCAAAACAAAGGCCATCCTTTCCAGCAACTGCATTGATCTGAGCCACCATTTAGACCCGGCCGGGCCTAAATAGGCACGATCGGGCTTCACTAAGGCATAGCCGGGCCTAAGTGTGAGGTCAGTCAGTGCTGCCCAACTGTCATGCACTGCTCCTTCTCATCCTCTACAAATGGTGCTCCCATGCTGTTTTTCTGGTAGAATAACTAGTCTTTGATATTTTTCTCTCAACATGGAGACATTGCGGAGCAATAGGCTCCAAGACTGGGTAGCCACTTTGGACAGCTCGGAAAAGGTGAATTTTCGCAGTTTTTTGCCTAAATGTCCTTTTTCCTCTGAGTCGCACTACTCTTTGCTTTCCATTCCTCCATGCCGTTGTTCGATGTTGGAACCCCAATCACTCATGTATTTCAATTCAGATCACAAGAGGTGTGTCCGACACTCGAGGAATTTCGAGCTTTAATGGAGTCCCGGCGCAATGAAGAAATCATGCCGCAGCCCTATTTTGGCCATGCCCAAGCTTTTGGAGCGATGTGTAGGTTAACATTAGACGAGGCTCGATCATTGGCACATGATGGGAAGCTAGACATCCCGGCTTAGTTCATCGATTTTCCACCATTGGGATAAGAGTGACCTTTTTTTTCTTGCTGTCGACCAGCTATCGGCCAAGGGCAGGCTCTGCCAGCCAACAATGAAGCACTGCCGGCCAATGGTGTGCTGATTCACCAAACTGCAACAAAGCACACAAAGAGGAAAATAGAGGGTTTCTAGGATATGTTTGTACTGCACCCTCTTCTTATCATCTCAAAACATCAAAGGAGGGGGGCTCTTGGATCTAAAGCCACCAATCAAGCATTTTCAATGCATGATGGCCAAGGATCTAACTTGTACACATTCAATAAATGCACAAAACAAAGACTCAAGTTCACTACCTTATCATGGATGTTCAATGGCAATGGAGACAAAGGAGATTGGCTCATTTCGTCACTTCAAGTATGAAATGAACCAATCTTCCTTGTGTTCAATATAACGTCCGATTGAACACAATGTAATGCACACATAACATGCTTATCTTGGTCATGTTTTACTTGATTTAATTCTTGTTTACACATTTTAGCATTACCAAGCCATTCATTAACCGGTTAAGTCCAAGTGATTGTCCTCTAATGAGAGAGGGATCAACCAAATGATGGTTTAAGACATGAGAGAGCTTATGCCTTTGGCTAGGAGGAACCCTCAAAAGAGGGTTAAAGCCATTGAGCACAAGCTCTATCTCAAGCTTAAACACCACCCTAAGGTTAACCAACCCTCAAAACAAATGGAAAAATGGAGAAATGAGGGAGGTTGCAGACTTTTAGTGCTGAAATGGCATGACAAATAGTGCTGCAACATGCAAGCAACACATGTTAAGGGCCAAAAGCGTTGAAACTAGTGAAGAGCACTACACTAGAGGCATGTAATACCAAGCTCAAATGACCAAACCAGCTCTGGACAGAGCTAAAACATGCCAAAACAATGGTCTAAACATGCTGAAACAGAAGCTCAAAAGACTAAGGAAACATGGACACATGTTGGCCCACAAACAAGGCACAATACACAACCCTCAAAAGCAATGAAAGAGTGAAATATGTGAGAGTGTGACAGAGGTATATGCACTGAAATCATATATTAAATGATGCTATATCACGCAATCATCTCATGCAAAGCATGTCGGAGGCCTTGAAACACAAAGCTAGTGAAGCCAACCACACTATAGCCATGCAAGGCAAAGCACATATGACCAGGACTACCAAAAACAGAGCTAAAGCATGCTAAATCAGTAGCAAAAATGTGTTGAAGTTAATCTAACACAAGCTAGAATGATAGGCTAAATCATCAAACATGCTAGGCTAGTAAGCATGATTGCACTACAAGTACAAAAAGCAAGCAAGAAGTGTTCTAACCAATCAAAAATAGAGTTGAAGCATGTCAAAACAAGGCCAAAAACATTCTTGAACTAAGCTACAAAAAGGTAGAAAAACATGCCCACATCTTAGGCCATCTACACATGCAAACAAGATACAAGGAAGGGAAGCCACCCCCTCCTATCTTGGACCTCAAAACCAACTTTTTACCACTGAAATTCTCCTAGAATTCAGTGGTTAAAAGGCCAAGAAAAGTTTTTTTTAAAAGCTTTGAAAGATGGTTCAAAAGGCTTCACAAGCCAAAGAGCAAAGGGAGGAAACCACCCGTTAACCAAACAAGACTCAAACCACTATTTTAAAGCCTTAAAAACTGAGTTTATTAGACCTAAAACCAGCCTCAAAGTAGTGTAAAAAGATGGCCAAGCACTTAACTAAAACAAAGCTTAAAAGGGACAAGCTTATACCTTTGAAGCACAGCAACAAAATCGCTGAAATTCTAAGCCAAAACCAAGCTCAAGACCTCAAACTAAGCCTCAAAGAACCTCAGCTCCAAGGTGAAGGTGTTTGGTCAAGTTTCTCAGAACAAATGTGTAGAGAATTCCCACTTTCAAGCACAAAATCAAGAGAGAGAGAGGATTCTAGAGAGAGAGAGAGAGAGAGAGAAATTTTGCTCACAAAATTTTGTAACCCCCCCACATGCAAGAGGATGGCTTCTATATATAGTGGATACATGAAGCCTTCAAAGAAATCCAGCCATTCACGTGCAAGTAGATGGGTCAATCTGTGCAAACAGCTGTCAAAAATATCAGAAAAATATCTACTGATGCACTGGTGGCCGGCCAGCCATCAGGGGCTCATTGATGGTTGGCAGGGCTCATCAATGGCCGACAGGCCAAAGCGCATGGCCGGTAGTGCCCAAAAGTGACTGGCAGTGCACCAAGAAAAGCATGCTGAAAGGACCAACACATGGTCCAAAAAGGAGGCAGAATTGATGCAGGGTTTGGAAAGCTCAAACCTGTGACATTCCGCTGCGAAATTCGAGTATTCAACGAGCAATCAAACTTGTCACTAGATGTACCTGCAAGAACGTCCGAGTCTTGAGGACAGTCAAAAATGGGATGTCTATAGAGTGGCACCAGCCTAGCCACCTTATATTGCTATATGAGCTTCGTATCCTGCCACAAGGAGGATTCACTCAGCAACTAATGGACAGCTTGGGAAGTACACCACGTATTCACTTTTTCTATTCAGTTTTACATTCTATTCAATTTTGCATTTCCTGCTCATCTTTGCTTTGTATTTTCGATTCTGCTCATTTACTTCATCCATCTTTTTCTGCTTGCAGCTCTGGGTTTACACGTATTTCACCTCTCTGGCTCTGGTCTCGGTGAGGCCGATTGAGTTGTCAATACCCTGCTCCCGGTATTGTAACTCCCGATTTGAGCGCTGCCGTCGCATAGACCGAGACTTCCCCTACTTTCACCGCTTCTTTGACACAATCATTGTGGATCAGGTAACAAAATATCAACCTTTAACTTTTACATACTGTAAGCATACTACACTGTTTCCCATATTACACCGTTATTCTCATACTATTGCTTTTATATTGCACTGTCATTCTCATACTGCATTGATTTCTAACATTTGACGTCTGCTTCCACAAGCTGACTGGCATCCATGGGTGGGCATTCCCCAAGCATTGAGGATGACCCATGTCGCTACATAGCATGCCTCCACCATGCGGATTCTGTTTGAGGGCCCCTTTGGCCGGGTTTATTACCTGGGGGAGAGATTCATCCGCCAGACACGAGGCATCGCTGACCTCGACATTCCATATCCTCCTCCTCCAGTCATGAGAGTAGTTGATGAGCTTCAAGATGGTCCTCAGATCGACCTCCTAATGTTGGAAGAGGATGGTGATCGACATCATGAACCTGGCGACTTCACCACCTTCTTGCATACTCAAGTGATGGCGCCTCTTACCGTGGGCATGGTTCGCACTATTCCAGAGTCTGCTACTGCGACTGGCAATGCCCCTGCTGGAGGTGCCCCTGTCATTGTTCCCATTCTTGGATTTCCCATGATTCCCACTGAGATTATGTACATGCATCCAGATGATGTGATCAAGCAGATCCCTCTTGAGCATATTGAGGAGAGGGACCGCAGGCTAGCATTCGCTCCTAGCAGAGAGCAGGTACACATTTCTTTATGCTTCTACTCACTACCTTTATCTTGTTTTGTTTTCTGCCATTTCTGTTCATTGTTTTCTATTACTTCTATCTTCATTTCTCAAATTGTGTTCCTTTTGCAGATACCCCGGGTGTATGTTGATGACCTCTTTCGGACGATCGACTGACTGCTCCTTACGATATGGAGGAGACAGACCGCTTTAGTCTCTCATGAGATTGAGGTATACTCTGTCTATAGTTCACTATTGTTTCCATACTATTTATACTCCTATTAGTCCATACTGATACTTGTACTTTTTTTAGCTTGAGGCGATGGCAGCAATGCCCGTAGGACCTCTTCTAGCTGGAAGAAGATGGAGACAGGGCCCCGTGAGGGGCCGAGGGAGAGCTGATCGAGGAAGAGGCCGAGCGAGGCAACGCTTACCTTTTGAGGGGTCTTTTAACAGGTCTACGACCCCCAAGGATGAGGAAGAGGAGGTTGACTTGCAGTCCAGTAGCCCTAGCGATGACAGTGATGCACCTTCTCCGCAACCGAGGAGAAAGAGGGCAGGGATAAGTTACTGATGAGGATGACAATTTTGTTTTTTGTTTTTTTGTTTTTCTTTGTAGTTAAAGACTAGCTTCAGATAGACCCTTTTGTTGTTTTTTTTTTTTTTTTGAAGGATTTTCTTTTGTTGCCTTGTAAAACAATGATCGGGTTTGGACCCGCTAGTTTATAAAATACAAGGTTTTTGAATGATCTCCTTGCACAATATAATGAATGGCTTGTGATGAATGACGTAACCTTTGCATGGTAACTTCGCATAAAACTTAAAACAATGAATATCTTCTCTTGGATTCATTCTTGAGTCGAATAGCAACCCATAACCAAACAAAATGTAAAATACAACTTGATAATAGGGAAACGAAATGAAAACAACTCGAAAGTACTAAAAAAACATTTGGTACAAACAAAATAAGACTTAAAACACAACCGCGGTACATCAAAACAAAGGCCAGCTTTTCCTGCAACTACATTGATCTGAGCCACCATTTAGACCCGGCCAGGCCTAAATAGGCACAACCAGGCTTCACTAAGGCATAGCCGGGCCTAAGTGTGAGGTCAGTCAGTGCTGCCGAACTGTCATGCACTGCTCCTTCTCATCCTCTACAAATGGTGCTCCCATGCTGTTTTTCTGGTAGAATAACTAGTCTTTGATATTTTTCTCTCAAGATGGAGACATTGTGCAGCAATAGGCTCCAAGACTGGGTAGCCACTTTGGACGGCTCGGAAAAGGTGAATTTTCACAGTTTTTGGCCTAAATGCCCTTTTTCCTCCGAGTCACACTCCTCTTTGCTTTCCATTTCTCCATGCCGTTGTTCGATGTTGGAAGCCCAATCACTCATGTATTTCAATTCAGATCACAAGAGGTGTGTCCAACACTTGAGGAATTTCAAGCTTTAATGGAGTCCCGGCGCAATGAAGAAATCATGCCACAGCCCCATTTTGGCCATGCCCAAGCTTTGGAAGGGATGTGTAGGTTAACATTACACGAGGCTCGATCCTTGGCACATGATGGGAAGCTAGACATCCCGGCTTAGTTCATCAATTTTCCACCATTGGGATAAGAGTGACCTTTTTTGGAGAGGATAAGAGTTGCATGGGTTGTCTAGCTTCGATGGTGAAAAATCGATGGGTTGTGCTAGACATCCCGGCATATGCCATGTTGCACAATTCCTCCTTGTCCCTAGTTTCGGCAGAGCTAGCATCCAGTTGATTGAAGTGGCCCAATGTCTGAAAGAGGATAAGAGTTGCATGGGTTTGGCACTAGCCGAAACCTTAATGGGTTTAGATGCTTTCCGTCAACGAGAGACTACCTAATTGGCAGCGAGTCCGCTACTTCTCCAGGTATTATTTTCCACCCTTCTAATTTATAATTCTTACATCACTCAACACTTATTCTCTGTTTATCTCTCATGGCTTTTTCCTTACTTTTCTCTCATCGTACACCTCTTTATTCTTTAATATCTTTTATTTTTCATCCCTCCCCAGGTATGGCTGATGGATAAACTGCAAGTAATGGATCCTTGTCCCAGGTACACGGCCAAAGCTTACTTCTTTCGCCAACTGCTAGTGGATTTTCCCTCATAAGGGTTATGGTGTGACTAGATGTGCAGCAGATCTGTAGCTGACATAACTTGGTGTTACCCCTGGCTTACTTTAACTGAGATGAGCTACAACATGTCCCGACAGTCAGGTGTAAAGTTGATTAGACTCACACATTGCATATTATATTTCCCTTTTTGGTTTAGACACCAGTTCAGGCATTATCAGACCTACCCAGAGGCGGGGGTAGAATAACCGGCTTCATTTCCGATTCATGCCTCGCACCTGCCCTAGTACCTTACTTCCTGGAGAACGAGAGAGATTCTGGCCCCTGCCATTAGTTTCAGTTACACCCTATCTGAGAAGTGTTTGGCTTGGCTTGAAGAGGAGGCAGAGGTCGGGCCGTCTTTGGCATAGAGGCACTTGACTTAGCTGTGCCCCTAGTTTTACTACCTTGATCTTTCCTTTTCAAGTTTTAAGATGTATGTATTGAAATCAATAAAATTAAAGTTGCAAGCACTGATAATTTTCCTTTCAGTCCCAAAAAATGGTCCAAGTTTTAAAAGGGTAAAGTTTTGAACAAAATCAACTTTTATTAAAACTTTTCAAAATAATTTTCGGAAACGATCACCACCTGACACACATAAAATCGATTCTCAAGATGTAAAATCCCGATCAGAAGATCATAAATGCCCATAACTGCAACCGCCACACCAGCTCTTCCGCCAATATAAAGTTCACACAACCGAACATAATTGATAATGGAGAAAGATGTCCTGATCAAATATGAACGAATAAGACAGTTGAATTGTAGATTATTACAGCCGAACATGAAGATGAAGTTGCCTACATATCCCAAAAATGGGAATCAGGCCTTAGGTAGTTCGGTTAATGTTTACTAGAATATTAACTCTCTCCTTTTGCACTTTAACTTTTGCCAAAGTCGCCCTTTAGGGTTTTCAACCTTGCGAGCTTAGTTTTTCTTTATTTCTAATTTTTCATGCTCTAACTTTTGCCTAGGTTGCCCTTTCGGGTTTTCAGCCTAGTGAGCATCTCAGGGGTAGTATTTCTTCAACTTATCCATATTGATCAGTTGTGAAAATTCTAGGCCATCTAAATCCATAAGTATAACCGCCTCTCATTACCAGATTGATTTGATGATATAAGGACCAGTCCAATTGGGTTTGAACTTACCCCTAGGATCATGAATGGGAGCCCGAATGTCTTTCAGCACTATTTCCCCTTCTTCAAGATTTCTAGACTTAACTTTCTTATTAAAAGCCCTAGTAATTCGACGTCGGTAACCCTGGACATAATACAACATTAACTCCTCAAACCTACTCCATTGTCATTCTATCTCTGCTATCTGACATTCAACCATAACTCATAGCGAGGGCACTTCAATTTCGATTAGCAAAACAGCCTCCATCCCGTAAACGAGAGAATAGGGGGTCACCCCTGTAGATGTTCGGATTGAGGTCCTGTAGCCCCAGAGCACAAATGGCAGTTTATCTGGCCAATCCCTGTAGGTTTCCACCATCTTCTGTAGAATTCTTTTGATGTTTTTGTTCGCAGCATTGACAGCTCCATTGGTTTGTGGCCTATAGGTCGATGACTGATGGAAAGCCACGTTATATTTCTTAAGCAAGTCTATCACCTCTTTCTTGAAATGCAACCCATTATTGGAGATAATCTCATTCAGAACCCCATATTGGCAAATGATATTGTTCTTGATGAACTTAGCTACATGCGACGCTTTTAGCACAGAGTAGGACTGGGCCTCCACCCATTTGGTGATGTAGTCAATTACTACCAAGATGAATTCATGTCCATTTGACCCCTTTGGCGTAACTGCGCCGATAACATCTATTTCCCAAATAGAGAATGGCCATGGTGAAGTCATGTTGTAGAGCTTCGATGGTGAAATGTTCATGAGGTTGGCATGGATCTGGCATTTGTGACAACACCGAACAAAACCAATAGAATCCTCTTCCACAGTTGACTAATAGTAGCCCTGTCTAAGGATTTTCCGCGCTATCATCACACCGTTCTGTGGGCTCTGCACTCTCCTCCATGAATGGCCTCCATAAGGCGCTTTGATTCCTCTTCCTCAACACATAGCTTGTGCATTCCCAAATGGCCTATTTTGTACAACTTGCCACCACAACTGATTAATTGAACGACCAGACGCTGTGTTCCCCTTTTGTCCTTGGCATTTGCTCTTAGCGGATACACCTCTTTTTCCAGGAAATTCCAAATATCATACTACCAGGGGTTCTTGTCTGAAGCATCATCTGTCGCGACAATGGTTTCATAGGTCGGCGTGTACTTCTGTTCAACAATGATCAGACGCATCCTGACTCCTAATGAAATGTCTACTATAGAAGATAGAGTTGCTAGTGCATCAGCGAATCGGTTATTTTCTCTTAGCAGATAGGTAAATGTTAACTTTTCAAACCTCGAAATTAGCATATCCAAGACCTGATGGTAAACCTTCATTTTCTCCTCTTTAACCCATCAATCTCTGTTGGCTTGAGACACAACCAAGTTCGAATCCCCAATGATGTCCAACCTTTTTGCCCCTAGTTCCTAGGCAGCTTCTAAACCAGCAATATACACCTCATATTCTACTTCGTTGTTGGATACTTTGAACCAGACTTTGAAGGCTAGGGGTATATGAGAGTCATTGGGTGCTAATAGCAATACATAGATCTCATAACCATATTGATTGGCTACTCCGTCAAAGTACACCGTCCACGTTTTTTCCTCTATTTATAGAATATTTTCATCTGGGAAAAAGTACTCCACTGCTTCATCTTCTTCTACTGGGTGATCTGCCAGGAATTCCGCTATAGCCCTCCCTTTAACCGACTTGCGTGGAACATATGTAAGATCAAATTTGGAGAGAATAAGCAACCAACAGGCTAGTCTGCCCGTAAGCGCTGGTTTCTCAAAGAGATATTTGATGGGATCTAATCTCGAAACCAGGATTACAGAGTGAGCTAACAGGTAGTGTCTCAACTTCCGAGTAGCCCTTACCAAGGCTAGACAAGATTTCTCGAGAGGAGTGTAACGGGTCTCGTAATCCATCATTTTCTTGCTCAAGTAGTAAATGGCTTTCTTCACCTTGGCCTCCGACTCTTGAGCTAACATGCACCCCATGGTTGAGTTTGTCACTGACAGGTACAAAATCAGCGATTTTTCCAATTCTGGCGGTGACAACACAGGCAGATTCTGCAGGTACTGCTTGACCTATTCAAAAGCGAACTGACAACGATCATCCCATTGGAACTTCTTTCCTTTCTTTAGGAGACCAAATAGTGGTTCACAAGTCGAGGTTAATTTGGAAATAAACCATCTTATGAATTGCACTTTACCTAGAAAGTCGTGCACCTCCTTTTAAGCCCTTGGTGGTGGCATTTCTAAGATGGCCTTGATTTTGGAAGGATCTACCTCAATTCCTCTCTGTGTAATTAGGAATCCCAGCATTTTTCTTGTTGTTATGCCGAAGGTGCATTTTTGCGGGTTCAACCTCAATCTATACTCTCTGATTTGCTGAAAGAATTTCTCCAAGGCAATGTAGTGGCCCTCTCGATCTTTGGACTTGACAGTCATATAGTCCACATACATCTCAACCTCTTTATGGATCATGTTGTGCAGAATGGTGGTTGTACCCTGTTGATAAGTAGCTCCAGCATTCTTCAATCCAAACGGCATGACTCAGTAGCAATAGGTGCCCTACGAAGTAGTGAAAGCAGTTTTCTCCCTATCCTCAGGTGCCATCAGAATCTGGTTATGTCCTAAAAGCCCATCCATGAACGAGAGCAATGCATGGCTCGTGGTGAAGTCTACCAACTCATCAATATACGGCAATGGAAAATCATTCTTCGAACTAGCTTTATTTAGATCCTTGAAGTCGACACAAACTCTGATTCTACCATCCTTCTTTGGGACTGGAACAATATTGGCCTACCACGTCGGATACTCAGATACAAGCAAGAACCATGCCTCAATCTATTTGGTACCTTCTTCCCTGATCTTCAAAACCCAATATGGGTGAACTCTGCACAACTTCTTCTTAACTGGTCGGGCCTCAGGGTCAAGAGGGATCTGGTGTTGTTAAATCTCAGGGTCGATTCCAAGCATATCTTCGTAGGACCATGCGAAAATGTCTTAGAAATTTTTAATAAAGCTATTAAACGCTCACGTTCCTCCAAAGACAGCGTGGACTCGATCTGGACCAAATGAGGATCTTGCTCAGTACCCACGTTAATTGATACGATTTCATCTGTATAGGGCTTAACACGCCTCTCCTCCTCGTGATCAACCAAATTTTTCAAAACTCGAGGAATTTCTTCCTCTTTGTTTATATCAAAATTTTGAAAATCAACATCAGTACAACAAACCAAAGGCACATAGAAATAGGCAAACTCCACAGCATTCCCATTCAAAAAGTCTAGATCTTTGGTCACAATGGACTCAAAAGAAAAACTAAAAGACAACCTGGAGAGGACTTTGGTATCCAGGTTACCACTCCCAGAAGTACCAAACTCAGAGGAACTTGAATCTGACTCCGACTCCATAAACTTAGTGGAAACAGATCCGGACCCACTATCCGATCCAAAACTATTGATGATGCCTTGTTCAAACTTCCAGACCAAGCGTGGAGCCTCAGATACATGTACGATAAAATTGGAGAAATCCGCTGTTGGGTTATCCCCGATCATTGAGATAGTAGAACTATCTCCCCAAGTTGGTAGTCTCAGCTCCAGCAGTAGGACTTGTCAGTAGGTCAACCAGTGCTTCTCCCAACAGCTCTTCCTCGTCGATGTCTAGGTTTGAAGTCCCGTCTTGATCTGTTCCAGGGCTCAGGTTTGCTTGTTCATCCTCTTCTTCTAGTAACTGGTGTCCAAAGAAGATTTTGAACCCCGAATGCCTTGTTTTTGTTTCCCAGTCATACCAGGGCTCGAGGAATCCACAAAAAGAGAAGTCTTCCCCTTGGCAGACAAAACGTCCGTTTAAGGTTCCTTGTATTAGTTTGTGGACTAACTCGTACTACCTCCCAATCCTCTTTGCTTTCAACCTTCCTCACAACTCCTCCCCTTTGCTTTGCTAATCTATAGCACTAAGTTTGTATCCCAGCCAAAAGTGTTGGAGTTGTGACTCATCTCCTTATCAATTATACCTCTCTACCTACCACTTCGACCTAGTCCTGATCCAGTCATATGCCCCTGTTTGTTCATTATGTAGATAGATTGCGCACTTATGAAGTTCCCATCGCCCTCCGCCATGATGGTTTGAACTAACCAGGCTTCTGCTAGGGAGAAATCAGAAAGGAACACATCCTCCTCCCCGTGTATGATTTCCAATAATGGTGTAGTGGTTCCCTGGGGAGGACCGATCGCAGAATTATCAGATACATTGGCAATCCCACCTTTGAAGGGGTACTTTACTAACTGATGGACTGTTGATGACACAGCCCTCATCTGATGTAGCCAGGGCCTTCCCAGCAGTAGATTAAAAGTGGTCGAAATGTCCATGACATGAAATTCCACCTCATGTTCGGACGGGCCGACTAGGATATGGCTTTTAAACGTTCCTATAACATCCCGGCTTGTATTGTCATAAGCCCGGACGGCTTGGGCCGTGCGTGTAAAGTCAGCCGCCTCAAACCGATGGCACAAGCAATTCTAACTGGGCATACATTGATTGTCGATCCGGCATCTACTAACACCACCAGAATCCACTTTTTCTGACTTTTCTGACTTTTCAGGGTTACGTATAAGGGTCGGTTGTGGTTGGCACCCTCAGGTGGTAACTCCTTATCTGTAAAAGATATCACCGATGTAATGTCCCCAGATGTAACCAACGATACCAATTGGTCCACAGTGGTATCGATAGGCAGTTTGGTTCGGTTCATTGCTGCTTATAGTGCTTGCCTATGCTCCCGAGATGCCATTATCAGCCCCCAGATTAATATGTCAGCCTGAATCTTCTTGAGCTATTTCAAGACCTTCTTCAAAATCCTTCTCTTTTGATCTCTCAGTCTCCTTTCAAGAGGTCTCTGGTTGGTCTAATGCTACGAGTTTTAACTACCGACCACTTCGGGTCATATGATTGATCTCGTCAGTATACTAGGTGTTATCCAGGGCGTCAACTTTCCAACCTTCGTCAATGTATACATGACTTAGGTCGTTGTCTTCCTGCCACTCTCCTACAGTCATGGTCGGGCTGGCATCAAGTTCTATCTGGAGCATGTTAACATCACGCGCTCCATCATCATACCATTTTTCCTTCACCACATTCTTGGTTTCTAAATCCTGATGTTTTTGGAGTTTTCGTAACATCATTTTCCATTCGCTAGGCTTCCATTTGACCTTTTAGTAATTTGGGCATCACCTCCATTGTCTCGGATTCTTGTTTCCTTTTTCCTTTCCCTTACTCCAAAGCTATCTTCACCTGGATCTTTTATATCCTTTCCCTTTGAAATTGTTCCAGTGCCTGTTCTTTCTCAGTCAGAGGTTCAGCCTCAGTCTTTCCCCTAACAGCAATTTTCTCTTCCTTTCCAGTCTCTCTTATTTGTTCTTTCACATTTGAATCTTCCTCACTCAACCATCCATTGTTTATTTCTGGCTGGCTCAGGTCCCACCATCCCATCTGAACACTACTTGTATCCTCCTCTTCGAAGAAGTATAAATCCTCAAGATCCTCCTCCAAGTCAGCCAAATCCTCTTTTAAGTCAGCCAAGTCATTTAGGCCTTGTTCGAGCCGATCATTTTGATGTTGGCCTAGCTGGCCTTCCCCGATAGCATTGATGCTGAGAAAGTCTGGCAGTATGACTATTGGCTTTGGCTGATCGATGACCGTAATGTATAAATTGAGATCGTACTCCTCTGCGAGTGAGACCCCCTTCTTTATGACATAGGGTATCAGGCGACCCTGTCTTCAATGCATTCTTCTCTTTCTTCATTTCTGCTACCACGAGCTTGGATTGGGTTTGTGGTGTTAAATCCAGCATGCACATGTCTGTGCTTTCTGGAATAACCACCTCCGATTTTGGTAGGTGGGATGAGGCAATGTATGTGCTAGGGTTGAAGGTGGGCGGTAGTGTATGGATGTGGTTAATGTTTCTGGGTGGGGGACTTGGTTATGTGTAGGAAGTGGATTGGCTGTTACGTTTGGTTTAGCAGATGGAGCAATGACTTCGTTGTCAATGAGATCCTAGATCTCATGATGTAGACGGTAATACATGTCTGTGGGATGGCCATGTTGTTGGTGGAAGATACAATACTAGGTAGGGACATGTTTGGGCAGCAATGGGTCTGGAAGTGGATGAGGATTAAGAGGCTTAAGATGCCCCTTTTGCCTTATTAGCTTGAGGGCGTGGGTTGGGCTCATATGGAGGGGAGTAAAAATTCTTCGATTCCGAGGTGGATCGGTATTTTTTGAAGGTTGCGAGGTTGTGGCAGTAGTAAATGGATCAGCCATCTTGGCTGATGAAACAACAATACTGACATCTATAGGGTCTGGAAGTGGATGAGGATTGAGAGGCTTAAGATGCCCCTTTTTCCTTAATAGCTTGAGGGCGTGGGTTGGGCTCATATGGAGGGGAGTAAAAATTCTTCGATTCCGATGTGGATTGGTATTTTTTTAAGGTTGCGAGGTTGTGGCAGGAGTAAATGGATCAGCCATCTTGGCCGATGAAACAACAATACTGACATCTATAGGCCGTGGAATAGTGCTACTGCTAGCATTGGTATTCTGAGAGAATGGCCTTCTTGCGAGTTCACTTGTTCTGTGGATGATACCGTTTTTGAATGCACTCTCAATCTGAACCCCCAGCTCATGTAAGGAAGCAAATGTAGACAATGGTGCCACTATCATTCTCTGCAACATGTCTGGCTCAAGGTTCTGGACTCGGACTTATTCTCTTTCGATAGGTCTATTTGTCATTCAAGCTGCCTTAGCTCTCTACCGAGCGACAAAATTGATGAATGATTCTTTGGGGTTCTGGGTAGTACCCTCTAGCTCACTAATGGTTACCTCTATTTGGGTGTTATACGAATACTGATTGACAAACGCCTCAGATAGCTCCTCCGAATTCTGCTTTGTTGAGTCCTCCAATTTACCGTACCAGATTAGGCAGGCTTCTCCCAAACAAGGAAAGCTTATGTTCCCTAGACAAACCCATGGGCCTGAATACATCTGAGAATAACTGGACATGCACAATCAGATGCCCACTCCCATCGAATCTGCTGATGTGGGGCATCTTAAATTTCTCCGGTAATCTGACCGAAGCCTCAGTGTACCCGTCTTCGATATTCAGAATGGAATTAAAGCCTTGGGATTTTTTCAATGCTTTCTCCAATCTGGCAATCTTGATCAATTTTCATTGATATCAAAAGGAAAAATTCTTGCGGAGGGTTGAACCGGAGGCCGATAAGCTGGAGCCAGGGAAAACATGTCCTGAGGATTTGGGATTGGCAGATTTTCAACCGGTGGGGGCGATCAGGGTTTGGCTAAACAGCCGGGATCGGATGCACTGTTGATGCTGATGCCCCAGATGTACGTCGTAGATCGGCAATAATTTCATCTTTTGCAGCCATCCTTTGGTTTTCAGTGTCCATGGTTCTTTGGAAAGCCGCCATCATGGCAGCAAATTCCTTCGCATTCTGTGCTGTATTCTATGCCATTAGTGGTCTGGGTGAACTAGATGCTGGTGAACCAATTGAGTGAGAACGGATAGGTGTTTGCTGAGTGTTTTGTACTAGTGCTGCTGACTATCTGTTCCTTCTTTGTAAAGTGAATGCCAGAAGCGAGACTAACATGGGCTGACCACCAACAAGGTCTTAAGCTTTACAAAGCCCACCAAAATGAGTCCACCGAACTTGGGAAATATCGGGTCTTTTTGAAGCTATGATGGTAAACTACTTAGCAAACAGAAAGAAAGAAAAAAAGAATCAAAATCGGATAGCACTTCGGCCCCAATTCACAACAGTCATAACACATAGCTGAACTGTAATCCCCGCTGAACTCTGTTCTCAAACTCTTACTGATATGAACCATCCTGTACAGTCTCACTGTGAAAGCACATACCAAGTAAAAGAACTAAAACACCCCTATGAGGAGGTATGGTCACCCTGTCCTAGATTTTTGACATGATCTAGGCTGTACAATTTCAAACAATGAGTTTCACAATATCCTACAAATGGATGGCATCTTGTCCTAAGTTGGAATAGTCACTATAGCGTCACTATATGCAACTAGGTGAAATGGTTGAAAGGGTACCTCAGCAAAATTACCTATATACCTCTCACACCTAACACCGAGAAGTGAAAGGTGGATCAAGTGGTACTGCGGTAATCCAGGTCCAGGTGTTGTGTTTCCAACATGGCAGAGCCCATGACCGGTCTACCTTTTGGCAAGCCTTTTGGGCAAGCCTCCGGCAAACTGTCCAAGAATAGCAGATAGAAAACACAGTGACTTAAAGTAACCATGCAAATGCAATGCAAAGAACTTACAAATGTAGATAAAAATTCACATCATTAGTTTCAAGTTAAGTTCTCTAACTCTCCAGCAGAGTCGCCAGAAACTGTAGCTTGCTTTTCGTGCTCATTTTGGAAGACAAATAACCCTACAGTTCGGACTTTCGTGGTTCTGAATCTGATTTCACAAGTGCAATGTGAAACACTGAAAACACAAAAAGAGTCCAAATCTAGCAATTCTTTTAGAAAATCGATGTTTAAATCAAATGCCAAAAATAGACTGCTTTGCCAGATTTCAGAGTCACCACCTAAATATTTTTTGGAAATTTAGGAAACCCAAGACTCGTGCCAAAGGCCATTAATCCGTCACCGCAAAAGTGTCTCGGCTCGGGAACTTACGTATGAGAGGGGAGGTCATGAATTAAGCACCCCACTAGCCCGATCAAAGATCGGCCTCTACTAATCATAATGTGATTTTTATTTACATTATATGCTCTTGTTCCGATTATTAGCTATTTTTTTACTATGTGACGCACACACAAATATAGACGAAACATTTGAAATTTTTTTGTTAATTTACCACTTGAAAAAGTGGACTTAAAATGGACATTAATCAAACTATCCCAATTCAAGCAACTTTCATCTACGGGCATTCAAACAGTTATATCATTTAAGCAATTAGCCTCATGGAAGTATGCTTTGACATGGTAACACAAACGTTCTATGCAAGATGCTAAAACACAAAAGTACTCACCTAGTACGCCGAGCCAAAACAAAGCAAAATAATTAGAAAATATGCATACTCCTGATTAATGCAATATGACTAAATGCAACACACACATTATATATTTTATAGGCTCGGCTATGAGCATGGCATATGGTTCCATTCAACGCATGTGATAAAGCGCATATTCAAGTAATGAATTTGAACTTTGATATTAGGTTAGTATGATGAGCCAAACCTTGGATGCATGCAAGACAATGGATACAACGTATAAGAATGCTAATTTGAGAAATGATGTTCTATTCTAACCATCGTAAGCAAGTAAGTAAAAAGGAGGTTGGAAGACATACAACTTATTACACATTTGCCCTCGTGCAAGCGGGTGCAAATCAAAGTCCGAAAGTCCAAATTAAACTAATTATTACAAAACCGAATAAATAAGCAAAGAATTAAGTAGCTAACTACTTTATTACAACAAGGATAATCATGAGAAGTTAACTAACTATCTAAATTAATTAGCCAGAACAATTCCAAATAAACAATAATGATAATTACAACACTTATAATTAACAAGACTAATTGTAACAATAACAATAATAATTACAACGCTAATAATCAGAGCATATCTACAACATTGAGGTATGTAATGATGTACAAGGGTTGCATGCACAATGTCCAAGAACAGCTCTATCTACCAAGGCCTGTTCTGTTTCACCTTGGGTTATTGCCCTCTGTTTTCTGCAAAACATACTGCTAACTAAACATTGATGGCCGGCCAGGCCCCATCTAAAAGGGTCAGTCGTGCCTTAATTTCATGCAAAATCCTGTTTTATACTCTGAAGTGAAAACAGTGCAGACGGTGTTATTCTAGACTGTGTTTGTCCTTCTCATAGTACTTTGTCATGGGAAAGCCTCAAGAAAAGGTTGGAATCATTTCCAAGACCATTAATGAGCAAATTGATTGCTTGATGATTTTGGGTACAATTTGAACAAAGATCAATAAATGCAATGAACAATAACCACCCCTCCCTCCTATCATGGAGTGAACTCAAAGAGGGAGGTAGACACGCTTCAAGGTTCATCAAAACATCAAGAATTGATGTAAGACAACCCTGGACACAATAGAATCAGCGTAACGTCCAGCCGAACCCTAAGCAATATAACTCATTTTGTTTTATGTACGTTGGTTTTAAGCCAAATTCATTAGTCTTTGCCATTCTTTAATCCATCAAGTCCAAGGTGATTATTACGTCCACTAAGTGAGAAACATGTCAAACAGGAGGTGATTCTCAACATGAACAAAAGACTATGCCATTGACAATGAACCTATATAGAGATTAAGCCATGAAGCATAGATCTGTAGTTTACGTTTTGAATAACCGTCAATCGATTGAAATACCTCTCAAATGAAAGAAATGAATGGCAAGTTGATTATTAAAGTAAGGTTCTTAAACATGGAAGTTAGTTAAAGAAAAGCTTATAACAATATACAACAAGCTATGTATGCATACTTATAAGACAACAATCAAGCTAATCAAAGCATAAACTAACTAAACAACCTAGAACAGCCCTAAAACAACCCTTAATGGCTATAAAAAAAAAGGCTCAAAGTGCATGAAAAGAACCTACAAAGCTAAACAACAAAGAGAGAAAATAAAGCTAGTAAGTAAGAACAAGGAGGATGGCTAATCCCTCCACTTTTGAAACCTCAAAGAATGATTTTTAGCCTTTTTGAAACTCTAAAAAATAATTTAGAAAGCAAAGGAAAGGGTGTAAAAGCAAGGATTTGAGCTATAGGTAAAGGTGTAAGAAAGAGTGAAAACTCTCTATACCCTTTTGGTCCTTTTTTGTAGCTCTCCAAACCCAAACTTAAACACTCGGAAACGAATCAAAACAACACTAAACTACAAGAACTAGATAGCAATAGATAGAACAAGAAGTAAAAGAGAGGACGACAAGCTTATACCTTTTAAAGAAGTGAGCTTTTGTTTATGAATCAAACTAAGTCTCAACACATTCTCAAGCTTGAATTATGGTGTTCAAGGCTCAACCAAGGTTCCTAGTGTGAGGCCCCTGACTTTTTTGTAAACCTTATTAGGTCCCTAAATTTTGAATTATTATAATAAAGCCCTTAGTTTGTCGATTAATCGCAAATTAAGCCCTAGGACTGAAAACGCACCACGGGCGAATCCATACAAACCCTAATCGATCCTGGAAGCTTAGAAATCACTTCTAACACTCTAATATTAATTACTTAACTCTCAAATTTTAGATTAATCGCTCTAAACCTTAACTTTCGATTTTTACAGTCATCGTTCGGTTATTTACCTTTAAATTCAAAGCAAGATAATACAAACTGAATTATTTTACACTTGAAATAGATACTTTAATTGAACCCAAGCCCTCACATTTTTATTAAATCACAAATTGACCCCAAACAAGTACTATTATATATTTATATATATACACTTTTACCCAAAAATCTTTTTTAATAATATATTTTACAATTTCCAAGATTTGTACAAAATATATATATATATATATATAACATGTCCATCAATTCACCATCACATGGCTAGCCATCATACCCCCCCTAGACTATAATCATTGTACTTTAAAATCTCTTGAAATCTTAGAGCAATAATGACTTTGGTAGCTATAAAGATTTGCTATATATATGCGTGTACTTCTAACTAGAAGATATTTACATTGGTCCTAGATCTAACTAGATCATAATTAAATACATCATTAAGGTTCTAATCCTCCTCATTTCATTACATTTAATGTGAAGCCCCGGAAAAATGTATTTTCTTTAAAAAAAACCCTTACATTTGAATTATTTCCTTAAAGCCCCTTAGTTTCTTAAATTATTTCGAATCTTACCAGTTAGTATTTTTAATTTTTATCGGAACGACAATATCCTAGCCTAATTAGGTTCCTTAGCCTAATTTAATTTAATTCTACATAAGTAAAGTTCCAATACATGAGTTTAATTCCAAGCCCTCACTTCTTTATTTAAATTCTAAATTTACCCCAAACTAGTACTTGTACCTTGTACCTTGAAGTACCATCAATCTTGCAATATATGTATATACACCTTGAGGAATGTGCCTAGGACATAAAATAATTAAAAAAAATTTCCCTTCACCCTTCCCTATGCCTAGCCTTCCTAGAAGAAAGTGAGAAATCAATTTCCAAGAAACATCATCATGAACTTCTAGGAAAAACTACCAACCTAGTACCTAGAACTAGGGTGCTAATTCCAAAACTAGTTCCCTTTTAACTAAGTGTTGCCTAAATCATTGACCAAGCCTCCCAAATCCCTTCCATTTCCTTAGAATCCAAACAAATCCTAACATTTCCATCCTTTTGCAACTAAGGGACTTTTTAGACTTTTTGCCTCAAAGGTTTGTTTATAAATACCAACACACCCCCTAGCTTGCAAACACACATAACACACTCACCCACACACACATTCGGTTGGAAGGAGGGAGGAGAGCAAGAGAGAAAGGAGTCTAGAGAAGAAGAGGAAGGGAGAAGAGAGCATTCTTGTGCAAGATTAGCAAGTAAGCCACAAACACAACTTGTCTTTTATTTTCCTTCTTTCAATACTTGTCTCTAAATAATGTGTTTCAGATCTGTCATTAAAGAGTTCTTATGTTAAAAATACTAAGATTTGAGTATTGATTCCATCTCTCTTGTATTTTCCCCTTTTTGGCACAAAACCATCCTCTTTTATTACCAATCTCTCAACTTTCCAAGGCACACTTTCAAGCAAACTTTCTGAGTAAATATATGTTAGTTAGCATGTTTTCTTCACAAAATAAATGAAAACTTTCCCTTGGTGGAACCCTTTTCTCACAAATCTTCATGTTTTGGACAGTCTACCTTAGAATCTGTTTTTGCAGCCCACTTTCAAAAATTCCAGAAAAATGTAAAAAAATATTATGGACCTCTATTTTATGTCAAACCCTTCCTTAAGGAGTTAGCGTTCAACTAAAATTTTTTTCATCGAAAAACATTAAGCGGTTTGCAATAAAATCAAGTTTTCGTAACGGTCGACGGATCTGGACAGATTCTGGACAGCACTGGACTATTTTCTAAATAACTTAAAATCTGGAAAAGTAATCCCATTTCTTAAAAATATTCTAGAAACCAGATCAAATTCTCTACGAACCATAGGAAGACCAAGTCCAGTGGAAGATCTAAAATAGTCCTTTCATTTTAATCTTTATGTGATGCTAAATCTGGAAATTTTGTTATGCATGGATGTTTTATGCCCTTGTATGCATAAAAATGTTTATTAGCTTATGATCATATCTTGGCATGATATGTATGTGTTATGTTATGTTCTTTATCTTCTTCACCTTATGGATGCATGCTTGTGTGGACATTTTTATCTAGTTAAGTTGTCTAACCTTGATGTAAAATATCTAACTCAACGGGAAACCAAATTGGGAGGGTGTTGGGTTTTCGAGCACTTGTGTCTTGAAAAGATGATAATATGTGATATATGGATTGTTGGGATGCGTTCCCTATTCGAAAGTTAAAGTCTTGTGCGAGTGGTTTTCGGAACCCTTGAACAGAGCGGTTGTATTCGGACCATAGGTAGCTTGGTGTAAGGAGGGATTCGGGCAAGGCCCTATTTTTACCGTCTCTTTTGAGGCCCTGCGGTTGGCGCTACGTGGTATATAACCGTTGGTAGGCATCCGAGGTTAGTTCTGCAATAAAGCAGCAAAAGATGGGGCATACCGAATAATCCGCGTCCGATTCTTGTGGTTGGGAGGACGAAATCTCTTTGGGGGATTTCTAGTTTACTAACATCTGACCTAATTCTTTACTTATTTATTTGAATACCATGCTTTACTACTTGATGTTATAATTGTGATTGTGTATTGGACTGGGAAAAAGGGACGGGGTGTGTGTGTGTGTTTACTGAGCATTCAAAGCTCACGGCGTATCATGCCAGGTGACGAAGAGGAACTCATAGCTGGAGACATCAAACCTAAAACCTTTGAAGACTTTTGGCTATCCTAGAATATTAGAAGTTTCCTTTTGGATATTTTGTAAGACTCATTTGAAGTTTAAAACTTTCTTTTTGGGATGTAATGTAATGGAACAATCTTTTGAATCAAGTATAATTGTGGTTGTTATGTATTTATATTCTATGTATGAACCTTATCGTTGCTTATGAGACCTTGTGTCAATGCCTTGTAAGATCTGTCAAAAAGGTAGTGCGCTACCTAAGAAAGCTGGACTTAGAAGGGAGGCTATTTTGACTCCTCCGGCAATCTGGGATCTTACTTGGTTATTGGCCATAGGACTCACTAGTGACTCTCTCTTGACTGCAACCTCTAGTGTAGAATCGAGGCGTCACATCTAGGCTTAGGTGTGAAGGTGTATATGATGTATGAATATAGATTCAAGGTGATAGGCATAGGTGTGAAGATATATATGATGTATGAATATAGATTCAAGGTGATAGGCTTGCTCAAAGGGTTGCTTACACAAGAAGAAGGAGCAGAAAGAGCTCTCAAGAAGGTGTAGAGGCTTTTTAGAAATTCTTCAACTCTCAAAACAGTGGCACCACCTCGTTTTTATAGAATTTGAGCCAAAAATACCATAAATATCTTCAGAAATGGACAGCTGGCGGGCTTCCACTCAGAACAGTGTTTCTCGCTACTAAGGCACAGCCGACCTTCAATAGCCAAGACCGGCCCTCAATGAGACACGGCCGGCCCTCAATGTATTCCCCTGTTTTCCTACTTCAAACAGAGCATAGGGTAGTACAATGTTTAAAAATGGATTTATGGGGTATAATCAATGGGACTATGGAAGGTTTGGGATTGTTTCGAAGCTTGAACATACCCCCTTCATTGAGACCTTGAACTACACACAGCACCACTTTCATCATCAAGTGTAGTGGGCAAAGTACTCGAGCCTTGCGGGCGGTCAAAAATGGGGTGTCTACACAAGCTAAGAAGCTTGCATCTGATCGAGTTGTCCTTGAAATGATAGGCCTTGCTTCCCTTCAACATGCTCCCCCGCAATAGCTGCACCAGCGATAGCCACATCTATATGACCTCCTCCGTGGCCTCCATAGCCACCTCGAGCTTTATTGGCTCTCCCATTTACTTGAGCATTGCTAAAGGTGACAGTGTTTTTTGAAACAAGCATGCCTAGATCAATAATGTCATCATCACCATCATAGGATGTGTTATTTGTAGCCAGAAAGGCAATAAGAGGAGAACCATAAGGCAACCAAAGATTTTTCTTTCTAAAAAAGACAACAATCATGCGGCACAATAAAACAAGAGGAAGATCAATCGCCAAACTTTGACTTATGCAATATAAAAAGTAGCCATGATCTTGCGTTATGTTAGACAAAATGAGAGGATGGTGTGACATTAGTGGAGACAATGAGGTTGAGAAGACGAAAAGCGAGAGTGAGATCACGATGAAAGATAAGTGTATCGAGAACCCAAACATGAGGCACTCCTAATAAGGTGTGGACAACAAGATCAAAATCAATAGGATCAGGAGAGGCACGCCTATCGACTGAATAATCGCACAAAGCAGGGTGGTCAATACTAAGGTATTGTGACAAGAAATCAGAAGGTGTAATAATTTCCCCAAAAATAGGTGTTAAAAGAGGAATCATCAATAGCAAGAGGGTGAAAATTGCTGTAAAACTCATGCTCCCATGTTCGATTTACAAAACCCTCAAATGCTAAAACCCGGGCATTACCAATGGAATTAAACCAAGCCCCGATGTGAATATCATCAAATGTGTTAGGCTCAACATTTTGCTCAATTAGAACAGTCCGAGAAGAAAAATATTATGAAATAGAGCTTCATGATCTTTTGAGTGAAAAAGAACTGAATTAAACTTGGCTTTTTTAGCAGTTTTCTTACTTCTTTCCTTTGAAGATTCAACCATGGCAAACACAACAAAAATTTCAAGAAAATGAGGAGATGGAAGAGGAAATTTTACCAAAGAACCAAGAAATGGAAGGCCAAATTTACCACCTAACAAGGAGATGGAAGAGGAAATTTATATGGACCACAAACCCTCAAATCGAAGCAAAGAGAGAGAAGAAAAAATATAGGGTTTAAAAAATATACTTAAAACCAAAATAGTATCAAAACTCAAAGAAATCAAGATGGCGGAAAGGAGATATTACCTATAAATCAAGGGAAAACGATGAGAATAAAAATAGAACCAAACCCTAGATGCACAAGAACAAGAAGATAACTCACGAAGGAGAAAACTAGGTCACGGTTGCAACTGTAATGATAAACGAGGGTCTTTTACCCAGAATGATCATGGACATCAGGTGTTTACTGCAGACGCTATTGTCTCAACTGTGGGTATGAGCAATTATGTCGCAACGGGACGAAGTTTCTCTACAAACACTTAAAGGCTCAAACAAACTAATCCCCTCCACTCTTATAGTCAACACATGAAAAACAGAGTTTTAACAATTTTGACAATGTTCATCTAGATGTAAGGAACACTTACTTAAAGAAACATGGGATTTAGTAAACATGACTCTCATATAAAAGAGGCATGTTGAGTGAACAGAGAAAACACCATGTTTAGCCATGTCTTCTGAAGAGTTCAAAATGAACATTCCGCTGCAAAAATCACATTGCTCTTTTTAGAAACCTCAACTTTTTCAAAGTATGATTTAGAGAGCAAATAAAATTGACCTTCCAATAAAAAAAAATGAAACCTCGACTTTTTTTGAAACTCATTTTCCAATTAAAAAAAAATGAAAGAGGCTTTCACACTGTTAAGAGCGGTAGATGAATCCAATGAGGCATGAATTTTATCCTCTAAGACATGGCAACTATGACTCACTCTTATATGTAGCCTCTATCCTTGAGCATAACGCAAAAATAACTTTTCAGCACAACTCTCATCAAACATTGATTGCTCGATAACGGTCAATCCGAAGAGTTAAGACAATGAAAATTGGCACAAAAGTTCAAGAACCCTTACGAGCTAAAGACAAACATTTAGTTTTCCCAAAAAAATGTGTACACAATGAGATTAAGTTCACCAATCCTAAAGTATTCAAGTGAAATGAGAGTTACAAAAAGAGAACATGTCATGTAATTGTAACAACAAAGTTTTTCACAAGAATATGAAAGAATTCAAAAACAAATTTCCAATTGAGCCAAAATCAATATGTTCAATGAGAAGGTTCACCCGCAAACACCTTTTTCCAACAAAGCATTCTAAGGCACACACCCTGAGAGATAAAGAAAAAGTAGTTAAAAACAAAGGACTCAAGAACACAAGAAAATACTCAAACTTCAAAAAAATGAGAAAAAATAAAGACAAGAAGCTCAAAGAAGGCCACAACAAACAGAAAAATAGATGTACAAAAGCACGAACTCTGCAACTTAGTTTTGAATTCCTCATCCAAATAGGTCTACATGGTATTTGGGAGAGTTTACACCTTTTGATCATTTGGATTTTCTCTCGGCAAAATGTAACCATTAAGTATATAACAATAAGGACTCATGTGACTTATTTTTCCATGAAAATCACAACAAAAAATTGGCTTACCATTCCTTGGATATCTTCTGGCCAACTTACCCCAACAAATGTTTTTCTTGTCCATGTTTTGTATATCGGGAAAATGATGTGAAACTACTCCATTCATATTCATCTTGCCAAAATTGTTACCTTTATTCAAATTAACACAATGAGGTCTAATGTGTCCACTAACTCCACAATCATGACAAATAGGTATGAATTTCTTCTTGAACATATTTTGATGAGACAAACTAGGAGTTGAAGAAATTTTACCTTTCGCTTTGACAAAGCCTTGTATACCTTGTGTGCTTGCATCCTTGGAGGTAGATCCTTTAGGTTTGGAGTTGAGATTGTTGCAGTAGCCAAGACTACTCTTGTCATTGGCCATTTGTTGTGAATTTAGAACCGCATCCAAATACTTTGAACTTGTGTTCCATAATTTGAGTGTGGCATTAGCACTAATCAGTTCAACTTCCCTTTTGGCACATTTTTCTTCAAGTGTTTTTCTCGTTCTAGCACTATTTTTAGCTTTCTCTTTAAGGAGAATAAAGCTCTTCTTAAGCTCATCATGTGCACCAAGAAAAAAATCTCTCATTTTTGCAAGTAAAGAGTTCATCAATCACAATGGTTTTTTCATTGGTGAGAAAACTTATATTTGTTTGTGCTTCCATAAACTCCTCCTTTAATTGATGTTTCTTCTTCTCACTTTCTTCCAAGCTAGTAGCGAGTTCGCCTTTTTGCTTTGACAAGTTGCGACACTCATTGTACATCTTCACATAAGCATCTTGAAAGTCCTCATTTTCATTTTCAAAAGTGTCCTCATGTTTTGAGACTGGATCAAGACTTGCAACCAAGGCATTGTGTATTGCTTCTTGCTCATGCATTGAAGATGTAGCACAAAGTCCATGAAAGGACGTTCACCTGTACCTTCATTTCCTTCCTCATTTTCTGAGGTGCTCTCATCATCCCATGTGATTTTGAGAGCTTTCTTTTATTCGTCTTGAAAGGACACTCGGGTGCTATATGACCATACCTTTGACATTCACAACATTGACCCATGCTTTTAGCCTTCTTTTAGCCTTCTTTGACATTCACTTGGAAAATATCCACTTTTAGCCTTCTTTTAGCTTATTTCCATCAAATATTGACCCATGCTTTTAGCCAACCAAGACTAGTCAATCGGTCCTCTTTTTCCCTTATTTTGCAGTAGACAACTTGCCACATTATCTATGTAAGTTCCATAATTTTTAGCCCTACAACAACATACTTCAGCCCAGACATCAACAGTTCAAATCTCAAATTGACTACTTCAAGATAGATATTTCAAAAATAGTAAATCATTAGTCAAAATGAATCAATAGTCAATGTGTTTTGTCAAGAAAGGAATTTTCCAAAATAACAAAATCTTTAGGATAAAATCCTAACAATAACTCTAGACCGATGTTACTACGCACAAAAAATTTTCTGAAGGTGGGGAAAGGGTGAGAGAGAAGCTATTAAGCATGAGAACAACCGCAGTCATGGTTGGTCTTGCAACCATGTTTTCCTGTACACATAGCTGCCCAATATGAATGCATCTGATCATTTCACGCAGAGAATGTGAACCATCCCTCAATGTGGAATCAACTATATTCGCAGTTATTCCTTCCTGTGAACTTTTGCAAGCCTGCAAGAATTCAATATGTGGAATAAGCTTTCATGGCCTAACAAATTTCATGGTGCTAGTAAGTTATCATGAATATTGATACCTACATAACATAAAAGGTCCTCTACATTCTCTCCATTGCGAAAACAATTGTTCTTCTAGCCACTCACAATTTCGAAAATTAGGATACCAAAACTAAACACATCTGACTTGACTAAGAATTGATCATGCATTGTATACTTTGGAGCCATATATCCGCCACATTGTTTAATATATATAAGTTTCAATGACAAAACTACAATAATGATGTGATGACAAAATTTCTATATCAAAAGTTAAATAAATGATTTATTATCACTATGTAGGTAAGACTCAAACGAACTCACATTTATGATTACAAAACATGATTTTATTTTTTTGTTTCTTATTCAAAGCAATTATTATTATTATTATTATTATTATTATTATTATTATTGCAATTCTTGATTGTCATATGAACCAAAACCATTTTGGAAATGAACAAAAAGATAATTTTATTTATAAACATATGATTTGGATAGATTTAAAACTTACTAGGTTCCCACTATTTTGCTCGTATTTCCTTGTGTTTCGTCAAGTATAAACAATCTCGTCATGCCAAAATATGAAATTTGGGGGTTCATCCCCCACATCTAAAATTCTTACGTTTTGGACAAAATTCGAGCTTTAGTAAAATTTAGAAATTTGGGATGAAATTATATATTTTTTTAGAAGCAATGTTCATATTAAATATGAAATTATGCATATAAAAACATAAACTTAGAAATTTGTGGAATTTCTAGGTTTCTCAAATTTGAGAAAATTCTCAGTTTTACCAAAATTGCGAAAGTTCTTAATTTTACAAAACCAATACATTTTTATTATGACAGATATTTCAATTATTTTTAGCGTCAAACTTTTTTTTTTTTTTTGGTCAACAAAATAAATTTTATTAATAACAAAAACAGCATAAGTTGAAGGCTTGGCTGAAAAGCATCATAGTTCAAATATACATCCCAATTAGGTTGGCACCTATATAAGAACGCAATCATGTGCTAACCAAAGCCAAAGGAAAGGAGTTGATAAGAACTCAACTAAAGAGTTGCAACAAAGAATACAAGCATAATACAACTATCAGCCCTTGATCTTAACTTTCTAACTCTTGATCCCATCCAAACAGTGCACGAAATCTTGGATTGAGTAGTCAATCAGGTTAAATGAATGCTTCACCGAAACTGCCAGTTTGATCTTTATATTGTCCACCAATTCAGTCCAGTTGGGTTCCTTAGAATTGAAGATCTTTTCGTTTCGTGCTATCCAAATGGTCCACAAAACTGCCAAAGGAATGGCTTATCAAATAGATTTTCTTAAATTCCTAGTTTCAAAGTTCTCTTAAATGAATTCCTATCATTTTTTAGTTTTCATTTGATTGTTACATGAATAATTAGAAATGGAGAGATTATTTATATATGGTGAAACTGATAAATTTATCAGTATTGTGAAATTGAGAAAATTTTCCATTTTAATATAATAGACCTTTTAGTGTTTGCAAAATTATATTAATTTGTCTTTGTGTGTTTAAGAGAGAAAGAGATTTCATTTCTTTTTGCATTAATTAAAATTTCTCATTTTCGTGAACTAAGAAATTTCTCAATTCAAAATTTTGAAAGTTCTCCATATTGCAAAAGTTCTGAGTTTGAATGCGTTTATATGGGTGAGAGAGATTTTACTTGTTTTAATTTTAAATTGACTGTTATAAAAATGAGAAATTTTAATATAAAAAATAAACTTGGTACAAAAATCATTAAATTTATTAGTATTTGTCTAACATGCATATAAAAATATTTTTAAAAAATCAACTCCATTAATTAAATAAAAATAAAGTCTTTCATATAGTGAAAGTTTGCTCTAGTTTTACTATAAAATGAAATTTGGAAAAACTATACACCAATGCGCTTTTCATTTATGAACAACTATGATACAATACGATTCCTATATATCAACCTCACTTATGTAGTGTTGAATGTTCCGCCCATTATCTATCTGATCAAACCCAAAATAGGTCTTAGTAAAAAAATTGTTAGGATGTGGATCGATAGATCTTGATCCAAATTTCACAACACAAACAATTATTTTGTGTGTGGTTTTTAATGCTTTGATGGATTTATAGAATTTTTGAAACTTTAGAAGAAGAAAGAAATCTGAAACTAGAGCAATTGAAAGGAAAATTTTATTAATAAACTACTAGATTACAGTTGAATTGAAAGTGACTAAGTACAAGAGGTCAATCTAAAGGAAAATATTATCCATACATAAAATTCATTCCAAAAGTATCAGAAGAATAATGTGGTGATACTATTTTAATAAATAAATGTAATCTTTCAGGGTGCTTCGAATTAAAGTGACTGGTATACATTGAGACACATTCTTATGCATAGAAATTATGTTTGAAATTTTTGTTTGTATATCATTACTCTAATCAAAGCTACACTAAGAAAGTGTTTGATGATCTTCAACACTTAAAACTAAATGTATTAAATGATAATTAATTAAATCCGTTTAACAATCACAATTGATATCACTTAAAAAAATTAAGTGTCTCTTAAAATGTAGAAAAAAATTGGTGAAATGTACATTTTAAAGGGGGTATATGGCATTAGATCTAAGATACAATATTATTTGGTAATAAGGACATGTCAGAAAAGTTATCAACAAAATTGGCTGGAAAAGTCATTGGAAAAGTCGCTAACGACGACGGTAGGAGATGGTAGTAGTGAGATAGAGAAATGTATGATATTCACCAACGGGTGTTGAATGAGTAACATGTATTACATTTCAACAGATAGTTAGTTTGGTAAATTTCAATAGATAAGAAAATAGGGTTAATAAATTTCAACAGATAAACGAATTGAGTGATTTTAAGAGATTGATAAATAGATTGATTTGAACCGATAGTTGTCTTTTTGGACAAATTGTGCCCTTTTGGCCCAAAGAGATTAGGAGTTTGTTTGGTTTGTATCTCAAGATACAATTTTTGAGAAAAAATTTCAAAATTTTGTTTAGTTCAAATTTTTTTAAAAAAAATTTCAAAATCACTTTCTCTCTACTACACATCAATCAATTACTTTTTCTCTCTTCTCTCTCATTCTCAATTACTTTTTCCTACACACATCTACTCAACTACAATAAAATATCAAATCATTCCAAACTCCCAAACTATTTTCAAAATATACAACCAAACAAACCAAAAACAATTCTATACTCTTTTCCCAATTATTTTTATTTATTTTTTTTTATACTTTTTTTTTTGAAAATTTATCTCAAAACACAAACCAAACACACCCTAGAGCTTGAGCTTAATGTCCCAAAAGATTTAGAAATGGACTTATGGCCTAAGTGCTCAAAAATGTAAGCAAAATTTAAGAAAATTTGAAATCATATGAAACTTACGTAATTCTAATTGAATTTATAAATATTAAACATTAGTATTGATATATACTATTATAAACTCGTTACCAGTACCACCACTACCGCCACTGCTACCACTACCACTACCACTACCATCACCACACCACAACCATGTTGCCGCCGCCGCCACCATAACAACCATCATGCTACTACTACTATTATCACTATCTTCATCACCATTGTATAGTTTCCATAAGCACCACCATTATTTAACTATCATTACCATCACTACTACTATCACCACCACCGCTACCACTACTACCATCATGCCACCACCACCTTAATTACCATTGTCATTATTTCCATATGCACCCCCATCATTTTACTACCATTATCATCACAAGTGCTAGCACCACCACCACCATTAATGCTACGCCACTGCCACCGCCACCGCCACCGCCATTACTATGCCACCACCACCACTACCACCAGCACCATCAACATCATACCATCACCACCACCAATACAATATAAAAAGTCAAATATACAATTTAAAAATAATAAATTTTAAATTTAATTTTGTACATATCAAACAACTTATTTTTAATTCAATATTTAAATTTTTATCAAACAATTTTTTAACTTAAAAAATTTAACATTCAGTTTTGAATATTTAATTTTTATTTTTCTATTTGCAGTTTGATCAAACACACCTACGTCTAAGCCATTTGTGAATTGGGAAAAACAAATCTTACAACATGTAATTATGATGATGTTAATCAAATAATCTTAAAAGAAATTCTACTCTAATACTGAATATTGATTGTCTAGGCAATAATTCTGAAATTGATAAAACAATTTAGTTTTTTAATTTCATCTACGAGTACTTCCCCTCAAAACGAGAAAGTGTAGGGTTGAAGTGCAAATTTAGACAGATGCGTACACTCACTTAAAATAAAATAAAAAACACATGATACGCAATTATCACTGCCACAATAATAACAAATGATCACACTTTTTTTTTTTTTTTTTTGAACAGAGGAAATGAAACAAACAGAGCTAAAACCCAAAGCTAAGCTACTCTAACCAAAGCTTGTAGAGCATATGGAGGGAGGGAGACCCAATCAGTGGAAAGACGGCCATGAAGAAAAGCCTGGGCCACCTAGTGGGTAGCGCCATTTGCTACTCTTGGACACTAATGAGAAGAAAGATTCCCTCGATCTGCCAACTGTTGGAAAAAATGGTTAATATAGGCATATTTTTGGCCGACTTTGAGCCCAAAATTGAGTGGGCCCCGAACGCCTTTTGGGGCGGGTCCGAAGAGGTGAAGTGTTCCTTGCCGTGTGCCAAGTCACACGGTGAAGACGGTTCGTCAAAACCATTTATGAGTGAATGGGAACATGACGTCATTTTCGGGTTCGTGGAATTGAACATTAAAGTTTTGAATGTGGGTTTCCTTGTGAGGCTTGTCCCATATTGAAACTTGAAGAGAGTTTTGTTGAGTTTATAAGCTCTAGCCTACAATACGTGGGTTGGGCCCCAAGGGGCACCCCAAGTTTGTAGAAGGGGGGAGTTATGGACAAAATGAACCTTAGCCCAAACCACCACACATGAGCACGCGCGCCGCCGCCGCCGTGCCGGGTGTGGGTTGTGTGTCGGGTTGGTTCTTGTATTAATTTTTTGGACAAAATTCATTTGAATTTTTTCAAAATAATATTGCGAGAATTTAATTCAAATTTGAATTCTAATTTTTTTTCCAACATTTAAGACAACTTCTGTCTGAAATTTCTCAACAAATTTAAACTGGTTTTCAGTTATTTAAATTTCAGAAACTGCCCAGCAGTTCCGGGTATAACTGTCCAGCAGTTTATCTGTTGAAACAGTTTCAAATCTATTTGAATTTAAACTCATATATGTTCAATTCAAAACACACCTATTCAGTTCAAATTTTTGCATCTGTTTGGCTCAATATATACCAGCACTGTCCAGCATTGTTTGATATCCGAAAATCAGTCTGTTCTTTGCCTTTTCTGTCCAGATTTTGCTCTGCTGCATTTATTCTTCATATATTAGGTTTAGGAATAAATTTCAGAGAGTTAGAACATAGGTTTGGTTCGCCGAACAAATTGTTTGGAGTACTACTACAGTTTGTGAAGATCATTGTATCCTAGGAGATAGACGCCACTCAATCGTAAGTATCGTAGCGGGGCGAATCTGTCTTAAGGACAGAGTGTCTCACACTCGACTTGGTCTTGTAATTTTATTTGGTTCGACAAAATAAATTCTGTAAGTTTTTATTTATTTTTTTTGAAGTTGTTTCAATTTATTTTATTTACACAGAAGATTGTTCCAACAATCTTAAAACAGATTCGAATTATTCTGTTTACAGAATTTTTCGTTTGTTTTCTTTTCTCATTCTTCTTTTAAGAAAATTATTTTCTGTGGATTTATAAAATAATATTCTGGTTGGAAAAACAAATAGTGATTATATGCTATTTGACAGATAGTAGTAACATGCTGCCTCTTTTCTTTGACAACAACTAGTAGTACGATACTGGTGTCATTAACAATTCAGAATATATTTTTGTGAAATTTTTTCAGAAATTAATTTTGGGTTTTAGAAATTATTTTATGAGTTTTCATAACTTAAAATTCTATTTTAGTATTTTAATTATTGAAGTGCTACAGAAATTAATTTTCTGTGTGGAATTAATTTGGTTGAATAAAATTTTATTTTATTTCCAAATTAATTGAAAAAATAAAAGTTATATTCTTATTTTTTTTATTTTACAGAATTTAATTTCCTGTGTGGAATTAATTTGGTTGAATAAAATTTTATTTTATTTCCAAATTAATTGGAAAATAAAAGTTACATTCTTGTTTCTTTTATTTTTACAAAATTTAATTCTGTGCATTTGGTTTTATTTTCTGTGTAGTGTAAATTCTAATTATAATTTTGTTTTATAAATTAGAATTGATGGCTACTGAAACAAATTCCCAAACACGTACTACTGTGGTGGATGCAATTGCACCAACCCCCTCTCCTGTGATGACAGTACCAATAAATCATGGAGACAAGCCAGAGAAGTTCTCAGGAATTGACTTTAAAAGATGGAAACAGAAAATGTTGTTCTATCTTACAACTCTGAACTTGGCTCGTTTTCTCCGTGAAGAGGCTTCTATCCTGAAAGAGGATGAAACCGACCGGCAAGTGGTTGCTGCAGTTGATGCTTGGAAACATGCTGATTTCCTTTGCCGGAATTACGTCTTGAACGGACTTCACAACACATTATACAACATCTACAGTCCAATCAAGATAGCAAAGGAACTTGGGAATCGTTGGAGAAAAAGTACAAAACGGAAGATGCCGGCTCAAAGAAATTTGTGGTTGGCAGATTCCTGGATTTTGTAATGGTTGATTCAAAAACTGTGATCAGCCAAGCTCAAGATTTCCAACTCATTCTGCATGACATTCACGCAGAAGGCATGTCTCTCAGTGAATCCTTCCAAGTTGCTGCCTTAATTGAAAAATTACCAAAAGGCTGGAAGGAATTCAAGAACTACCTCAAACGCAAGCGCAAAGAAATTTCTATGGACGAATTAATTGTGCGTTTAAGGATTGAGGAGGACAACCGCAATTCTGAAAAGGGGGCTGGTAAGCATCCTATGGAGTCTAAGGCAAATGTGGTGGAACATGCTTCAAAAACCAAGAAACGAAAGTCTTCTGGAGAAAGTTCTTCACAAGGCTCTGAAGGGGGGGATAATAAAAAGTACAAGTTTAATGGCAAATGTTACATCTGTGACAAAGAGGGACATCGGGCCAAAGATTGCCATAGCAAAGGGAAAAGCAAATTAAGAACAACCAAGAAGCCTGCTCAAGCCCATATGACCGAAGTGGACAATATTTCCAATGGTGTCGAAGACATCAATCTTTCTGCAGTTGTTTCCGAGGCAAATCTTGTCGGAAATCCTAAAGAATGGTGGGTGGACACTGGTGCTACTCGCCATATCTGTGCCAACAAAAAGATGTTCACATCTTATTCTACAGTGGACAATGGTGAACAACTTTTTATGGGCAACTCCCCAACTTCCAAAGTTGAAGGACAAGGAAAGATTGTACTTAAGATGACATCTGGAAAGGAACTCAGTCTCAACAATGTGCTGCATGTACTGGACATTCGCAAGAATTTAGTTTCCAGATCTTTGTTGAGTAAGAATGGGTTTAGGCTAGTTTTTGAAAGTGACAAGTTTGTACTTACCAAAAACGGGATGTATGTAGGAAAATGTTTTATGTCTGATGGCCTTTTCAAATTAAATGTAATGACCGTTGTACCCTCAGTTATTAATAATAATACATCTTCTTCTTACTTGCTTGAGTCTTCAAATTTATGGCATGGTAGACTAGGACATGTTAATTATGGATCATTGCATAGATTAATTAATATGGAATGTTTACCTAAATTTGACATTGATTCAAATCATAAATGTGAAATTTGTGTTGAGGCAAAATTATCTAAAACTCATTTTCATTCAATTAAAAGAAGTACGGAACCACTTGAATTAATTCATAGTGACATTTGTGATTTTAAATCAATTCAAACTAGAGGTGGAAAAAAGTATTTTATCACTTTTATAGATGACTATACTAGATATAGTTATGTTTATTTAATTCGAACCAAGGATGAAGCTTAGAAACTTTCATTCAATATAAGAATGAAGTTGAAAATCAACTTGGTAAGAAAATCAAGAAACTTAGAAGTGATAGAGGTGGTGAATATGAATCACATTTTGGTGAGTTTTGTAAAGAACATGGAATAATTCATCAAACCACCGCTCCTTACTCACCTCAGCAAAATGGAATTGCTGAAAGGAAAAATAGGACTTTAAAAGAAATGATGAATGCCATGTTAATAAGTTCTGGATTACCTCAGAACTTGTGGGGGGAAGCAATACTTTCCGCAAATTATATACTTAATAAAGTACCCCGAAAGAAAGTGAATCAAACACCTTATGAATTGTGGCATGGAAGAGTACCATCCTACAAATACTTAAAAGTGTGGGGGTGTTTGGCTAAAGTGGCTATTCTTGTCCTAAAAAGACTAAGATAGGTCCTAAGACCATTGATTGCATTTTCATTGGTTATGCCAAGAATAGTAGTGCATATCGGTTTTTGATTCATAAATCAGAACATTCCGAAATGCATGTAAATACTATTATTGAGTCTCGGAATGCATCATTCTTTGAACATATATTTCCAAATAAGACTAGACAGGAAACTAGTAACAATAAAAGATCTCATGATGCTATTACTAGTAAGGATCAAGAACATGATCAAGAACAAGAGTTAGATCAAAATGAGGAAGACAAACCTAGGCGTAGTAAACGTGCTAGAACCTCAAAATCTTTTGGTCCAGATTTTCTAACATTTTTGTTAGAAAATGAGCCTTTAACTTTTAAAGAGGCTATGTCAAGTCTTGAAGCTCCTTTATGGAAAGAAGCTGTTAACAGTGAAGTTGAATCCATCTTGCAAAATCACACTTGGGAATTAGTGGATTTGCGACCAGGCCGTAAACTTCTTGGGTACAAGTGGATTTTTGAAAGAAAATTGAAAGCGGATGGATCAATAGACAAATACAAGGCAAGACTTGGAGTCAAAAGTTTTAGACAAAAAGAAGGTCTAGATTACTTTGATGCATACTCACCGGTTACTAGAATAACATCCATTAGAATGCTAATTGCCATTGCATCTCTATACAATCTAGAAATTCATCAAATGGATGTTAAAACCGCTTTCTTAAATAGTGAGTTAAATGAAGAAATTTAAATGGAACAACCAGAAGGGTTTTCTGTTCCAGGAAAAGAAAAGAAAGTGTGTAAATTGGTTAAATCATTATATGGTTTAAAACAAGCGCCAAAGCAATGGCATGAGAAATTTGACAACAGTTGTTTCCGAGGCAAATCTTGTCGGAAATCCTAAAGAATGGTGGGTGTATTAAAAACACAGATAAAGGTTATGTCATTTTATGTCTTTATGTAGATGATATGCTCATCATTGGTAGTAATAATGACATGATTAAAACTACCAAGAAAATGTTGAATAAACATTTTGACATGAAGGAGATGGGCATTGCTGATGTAATACTTGGTATGAAAAATACCAAAACATCAGAAGGATATGCTTTGTCACAATCTCATTACATTGAGAAAATACTTGACAAATTCAGCAAAGATAATGATCATCTTGCTAGAACTCCGGTAGATGTTAATTTATATCTTTCTAAGAATGTACAGGAAAGTATTTCTCAATTAGAGTATTCCCAAATTATTGGAAGCTTAATGTACTTGATGAATTGCACTCGCCCAGATATAGTTTATGTAGTAAGTAAATTAAGTAGATATACGAGTAATCCGGAAGTAGAACACTGGAAAGCAATTATAAGGGTTCTTAGATATCTCCGATTTACTTGTAACATTGGGCTTAATTATACTAGATATCCAGCAATATTTGAATGATACTGTGATGCAAATTGGATATCGGATACAAGAGTCTCAAAGTCCACTAGTGGGTATGTCTTTACTCTTGGTAGGGCGGCTGTATCTTGGAAATCTTCCAAACAGACTTGTATTGCTAGGTCTACTATTGAATCTGAATTCATAGCTTTAGACAAAGCAGGGGAAGAGGCAGAATGGCTTCGCCACTTCCATGAAGATATTCCAATATGGCCAAAATCGGTGCCTGCTATATGCATACATTGTGATAGTCAATTAGCAATTGGTAGAGCACAGAGTCATATGTATAACGGTAAGTCACGACACATTCGTCGTCGACATAACACCGTAAGACAACTACTCTCTAATGGAATTATTTCCATAGAATATGTTAAGTCTAAAGACAACATAGCGAATCCACTAACCAAAGGGTTAGCAAGAGAGTTAGTTGAGAATTCATCGAGGGGAATTAGACTTAAGCCTATTAAATAAGAGTTATCACAACGGCAACCGAGCCTAGTTGACTGGAGATCCCAAGATCTAGGTTCAAAGGGACAACCGAGTTGTGATTGACTCAGAAGGAACACTAGGGAGTCTAACTCCTACCCATTTCTTTGATGAAATAGTGATGTCTGCAGCGTTTGAGGTTAAGTAAAATTTTAATGATTCTTATATCTAGGTAAACCTAGTGGAGTATGGCAGGATACTCTTCATAAGAATCACCTATGTGAGTGTGAACTGGGCCGGTTCTATAAGATTTGTGAAGGGCTACAAGTCTTTAGAGCACTCATGAAAGACCAGGTTGTTCAGGGCCAAAATGAACACAATAGTGAGAACTAAATTGTGTCTGGGAATATACTGTGTGAGTTATATTGTCTTGGTTTACACAAACGGCTGAACAGTTTAAGACATCATGTTTACTGGTTAGCTAGTAAATCCGATAGTGTCTCACAAGGGAAGGTTCAAAGCCAAAAGCTACCTATCCTTTGCAAAATATTTCCAATTTCTGTACTCTCTATAATTAGATCATGTTGTTGCATTTTTTCTCCGTCAAATTCCATTCATGTGGGGGATTGTTGAAAAAAATGGTTAATATAGGCATATTTTGGACCGACTTTGAGCCCAAAATTGAGTGGGCCCCAAACGTCTTTTGGGGCCGGTCCGAAGAGGTGAAGTGTTCCTTACCGCATGGCAAGTCACACAGTGAAGACGGTTCGTCAAAACCATTTATGAGTGAATGGGAACATGACGTCGTTTTCGGGTTCGTGGAATTGAACATTTAAGTTTTGAATGTGGGTTTCCTTGTGAGGCTTGTCCCACATTGAAACTTGAAGAGAGTTTTGTTGAGTTTATAAGCTCTAGCCTACAATACTTGGGTTGGGCCCCAAGGGGCACCCCAAGTTTGTAGAAGGGGGGAGTTATAGACAAAGTGAACCTTAGCACAAACCACTACACACGCGTGCGCGCCGCCGCCGCCGTCCGTCCAGCCGAGCCGTGCCGGGTGTGGGTCGGGTTGGTTCTTGTATTAATTTTTTGGACAAAATTCATTTGAATTTTCTCAAAATAATATTGTGAGAATTTAATTCAAATTTGAATTCTAATTTTTTGTCCAACATTTAAGACAACTTTTGTCCGAAATTTCTCAACAAATTTAAACTGGTTTTCGGTTATTTAAGTTCCAGAAACTGCCTAGAAGTTCCGGGTATAACTGTCCAGCCGTTTATCTGTTGAAACAGTTTCAAATCTGTTTGAATTTAAACTCATATCTGTTCAATTCAAAACACACCTGTTCAGTTCAAATTTTAGCACCTGTTCGGCTCTATATATACCAGCACTGTCCAGCATTGTTTGATATCCGAAAATCAGTCTGCTCTTTGCCTTTTCTGTCCAGATTTTGCTCTGCTGCATTTATTCTTCATATATTAGGTTTAGGAATAAATTTCAGAGAGTTAGAACATAGGTTTGGTTCGCCGAACAAATTGTTTGGAGTACTACTACAGTTTGTGAAGATCATTGTATCTTGGGAGATAGACGCCACTCAACCGTAAGTATCATAGCGGGGCGAATCTGTCTTAAGGACAGAGTGTCTCACACTCAACTTGGTCTTGTATTTTTATTTGGTTCGACAAAATAAATTCTGTAAGTTTTCATTTATTTTGTTTGAAGTTGTTTCAATTTATTTTATTTACATAGAAGATTGTTCCAACACCAACATCTTAATGTCATTAACAATTGCTCCACATTTCCAAGGGGGAACATCCTTGGAAACACAGAGATGGATGACAAGTTTATTGTCTCTTTCCACCTCCACTATCATAAGATTATAATCTTGAGCCAATTGACAAGAAAGACGGCAGGCTAGTGCTTCACCTTGGAGGAAGGATGAGATACAACACTTCTTTGTAAGTCCATCAATCAACTTCACTTTAGAATCCCGAAGAATAACCGCAGTTGTTGCTTGATTTGAGCCCTTCTTTACTGCCACATCGCAATTTATCTTATAATTCCCCGTGGACGGAGGCACCCAGTTCCCTACAAAAAGGTTAACACCAGCATGAATCTGCGGACACAAATTATCACCCATACCAGTAGTTGACTCAAATTTTGTTCTTGCCATCCGAACAAGATGTAAAATTGAAATAGGATCAATCGGTTGATGGTTAAAGATAAATTCATTCCTTCCTTTCCAAATAAACCAACTAATCCAAGCAACTTGACTAAAGAAATTATCACGCTCTTCAACATTCTGAAACTGTTCCATCAAATCACACGACAATTCTAAAACCTAGTGGATGGAACTTCAGTTGACTCTGTAATATAGATCACTCCCAAACCATATTGCTCGAACCTAATCACAACCAAAAAGTAAATGTTCAACCGATTTAGATCTGGATTGACAGATTTGACAAAGATTTGAATATGTACACCTCCTTCTAAACAGGTTCTCTCTAGAGGCTAAGGCATTTTTGCGCACACGCTACTAGAAGTGACGGATCATTGGTGGAACTTTGAGGGCCCAAATTTGTTTCCAAAACTTACTTGGAGGCTGGAAAGATGATGATGGTTTCTGGACCACAATGTTGTTTAACACTAACAAGGCAGTGTGATACCCCAAGTTAATTGAATATATGACTTTTGATTCATAATGCCAAACTCGAGAATCTTCCATATGGGCCAAAGCAATAAGGATAGATATCATAGCTTGTATCTCAGAGTCACATCCAGTTTCCAGCTTTTGTTTGTATCCATAGCATCCTCCATTCTCTCAATCTCGCAACCCACAGGTTTCGAAGAGGTTACTCTAAAATCAAGAAGAGAGGGGACCTATTTATCATCCGGGAATCGAATAAAAGACCCAGAGTTAACTTGACACCTCACACATTCTTTTAAAATTTCCCTTTCTTGGAGGATACACTACAACAAAAACTAGCTATAACCACGTTTTTTAGACAACGTTTTTCTAAAAAACGCTGTGGAAGAGGTAAAGTAAGATTAAAAGACACGCCATGATCACCCTGTTGTCAATGAGATCCTGAATCTCATGACGCAATCTATAGCACTGGTCGATGCCGTGACCATGCTGTTGGTGAAAGGCGTAGTATTTAGCTAGGTTGTGGGTTGGTGATAGGTTATTTGGTAATGGTCGCAGCTCTAGGGGCTTCAAGTGCCCTTTCCTGATCAAAACCCCCAAACCTTTAGACAGAGACATGTACAGCGGTGTAAAGGTTTTCTGGCCTTGGGGTGGATATTTGGTTATTTGTGAACTACTTCCTAACGCACCGGTGAATGGGGTGGCTATAAGTGTTTTTAGAGGGGTAGTGGTGACCATCCCCACATCTGAAATCCTGGTAGCTGTAGCATTGCTCGTGCCTGCATTCATACTGCGGGAAAATGCCCTCTTGGGCTGCTCTCTCTCATGATCAATGAGGCCCTGCTTCATGGCGTCCTTGATCTGCACCCCGATCTCATATAAATCTGCAAAGGTAGGGAGGGGTAGGACGATCATCTTTTGCATGAGTTTGGGTCGGAGGTTACACAAAACCATCCGTATTTGGTCCTTGTCGACCGGCCTGACGGTCATCATCGAAGCTTTGGCCCTCTAACGGGTTACGAAGTCGGAGAAGCTCTCTTTTGGCTCTTGTCTAGTTGTCTCAAGATCACAAATTATGATCTCGATCTTTGCATTGTAGGAGTATTGAGCTACAAGGGCCTCAGCCATCTCCTCCCAGCTTCTCTTGACAGAGTCTTCTAGCTTTGCGTACCAGATGGCCGCAATACCCGACAGGGTCCGGCCGAAGAGCAAAAGTTTTTGTAGTCTGGAGAGGCCCGTCGGCCGTAGGATATCCGAGAACAACCAGAGATGCACCATGGGATCGCCAGAAGCGTCAAATCGGTCTATGTGCGACATCTTGAATTGGTCCAGTAGAGTCACCGCTGAGTCGGTGTATCCATCCTCTTTGTCCAGAATGGAATTGACCCCCTGGGCCTGTTTGAACAGCTTCTCCAGCTTACTCATCTTCAGAGCGGTTGGGTCCATCTCAGATTCAAATGGTGTATCTGTTGAGAAAGCCAGTGTCTTCAAAATCTACGATAGCACTGGTGGTGGATTTGGCCCTGTCGGGATGTTCATATCTTCCTGGACATTCGCGGTCTCCTCGAGTATTGGAACTCTAGGTGGGGGAGGAGGTGGGTGCGAAGTAGATGCTTCGGCTTGCCGTGGTTGTTGCTACTGCTTCTGAAGCCGGGCGATCAATTCTGTCTGTTGAGCCACAACCTCGGCTTGGCGTATGACCAACTCTGCTTGGCGGGCAGCATCCCGCTGCATGGCTTGCATAGTTTATTGGAGCTAACGCATCATCTCTTCCATGTCTTCCATAATGTACTGATCTATCTGAACAATCGGTATATCTATCTCTACAGTAGGAATGGAAACCTCAACCCGGCTATTCACTGGTGGGGTGGATAAGGACCACTAATCCGGTAACCGCTGTATTGAAGAACTGCGCCTAGCTGACCTCCGTCTAATAACCGGGGGTAATGAATGGAACACTGGTTGTTTGTCTATCAGATCCTTGTATCGATGAAGTCTGCGACCTCTAATCCAGAGTGCTTAGGGATTATCTGCCTGGTCGGAAGCAATTGTGCTGAACTACCTTGCAAAAAGATAAATAAAGCATAATAAGGAAACAAGCAACTAGAAAAACGGACAACACAACGGCTTAAATAAAGATAACACACAGTTAACATGACAACACACAGTTGGCCTTTGTAAGCTGAATATATTGTTCTCAAATACTGATCACTGTTCCTCAACCACTGCCCCAGATCTGATACCCTCAGGTAAAACTGATTCCCCAAATACTAATGCCCTCAAGCCTGATACCCAGATTTGCAAACTAATACATACAACCTGTTGAGACACACTCTGACAGCACATATCAAGCAAGTAAGAGCCAAAACACCCCTATGATGGGGTAGGGTTTCCCTGTCCTATTTTGTCAGGAGCTAGGGTTTCACTATGCAAGCAGCGGTTTCAGACAACCTACAATCGGGTAAGCAACCTGTCCTAGTTTGGAATAGTCGCTATGGATTCCGATATGCACTAGGTCGAATGGTCAAAAAGGGTGCCCCAGTAACAACCAGGGTTTGTGTTCCCATCGTGGCAGAGCCCGTAACTGATCTGCCTTATGGCACGCAGCCTCCGACAAACCGTTCAGGAATAACATATGGCAAACAAGGTGTCCTAGGCGCACCAATGCAAATGCAATGCAAAGAAACACATAAGTGTAGACAAAACAACATATCATGAGTTCGAGTCAAGTTCTCTAAATCCCCAGCAGAGTTGCCAGAAACTGTAGACCACCCAGAACTCCGCTCTCCGCGCGCGAGGGCGCGAATCGTTTGTTCTTAGCTACTACAGTTCGGACTCATGTCACGGTTCTGAATATAATCTCGCAAAGTGAAATGCAAGACTAATAAATCACCAAAGAGTCCAAATCCGACAAATCGTTTTGGAAAACTGATTTTTAATAAAGAAGTGCCAAACATGGACTGCTTTGCCAGATATAGAGTTGCCACCTAAATGTTTTATTAGGGGAAATTTAGGAAACCCTGACTCGTGCCTAAGGCCACGTGTCTGTCATCACCAAAGTTGCCTCGGCTCGAGAACTTGGGTACGAGAGGGGAAGGTCATGCAATGAGCACCCCCGCTCGCCCGATCAAAGATCGGCCTTTACTATCATGATATGTTGTTTGTGAAAACACATGCATTCTTATTCCGGTTTATTAGCTAGCTTTACTATGTAATGCGCACAACATACAAGTATAGACTAGATCGCCTAAATTGGAACAAAACATCTCATGTTTGTTTGTTTGAAAATGGTTTGAAGTTGCTACTCGCAAGTAGGCTAAGACGTGGATTTTGCCACCCTCAAGTGGGCTTAGAAAAACATGATTTGTCACTCTCAAGTGGGCTTAAAACACACAGCTTTGATGAATTGTCCCAATTGGAGCAATCTAACCTTCCCCCACAGCCATTCAAGCAGTTAATCACTTAAGCAGTTAGCCTCATGGCAAGCATGCTAACATGGCAACATACGCATCTCATACAGTATGCTAAAGCGTAAATACTCACAGTGTACTCCGAGCCAAAACAGAGAACTAGTTAGAAATCATGCATGGTCCTAGTTCATGCTAAGATGGCCAATGGAAGACATGCAAAAATGCAACTTAGATAAGCTCGGCTATTCTAAGAAGTCATGTGAATGCAACTTGATAACATGCTGTTGAACACGTATTCAAGTAAATGTATTGAAATACAATGCAGTTGGTATGATGCGCCGAGCTCGGGTATGCAAGACGAATGAATCAATGCACGCATGCAAGCATAAGGATACTAATTGAAACATGCCTTAAAACTAACCATCAAAAGCAGGTAAGTAAAAGGGAGAAAGAAATGGCGTTGGAAGACATGCATCACACACACGCACGCTTAATACAAAATTTGCCCTCGCGACGGAGGGTCTGAATGAATAATACAAACCAACTAATTAACTAACTATCCTAGCTAATTAATTATTACAAAACTCTTAACTAATTAAAAAAAAATTAATTAAGTTACAAAACCAACTAAGTAAGAAACTAAATAGACTGCCACAACTCTACCTCGGAATGATGAATGATGCATGCTCGGTCGCGCCCTCTCGGAAATCCACTACCGCGCCTTATGATGCCTCTATTTGCACTGTTTTAGACCTCTGAAAATTGTGCCAACCTCCAAAGTACTTCTGATCCACCTCATGGACATGCTGAGAGGTCATCGGCCAAGAGGAGTGACCATCGGCCAGAGTTAATGGCCATCGGCCAAATTTGATAGCTGATCGGTAGACAAAGTGGATGATCTGCCACTGTTTCCTGCAAATTCTCCCTTTTGTTGCAGTAGAGCACTAACAGAGGTATGGCAATGTATTTACAAGAAAATGTGTGTGCAACTACACTCCTTGTCATGTCTAAGGCTAAAAAAGCATGTTTAGGTAGGTGTAGTGTCAAGGGACTTACACCATGGCTATACCAAGCAAGCCCCAAAGAGCTAAGGTGACTCAAAACAGTCCCAAGGCAGGTCAAAGTAAGGCCAAAACATGCATGGAATAAAGCCAAAACAAGCTAGCATGGTAAGCAAAAAACATGATGCATACAAGGCCTACGAGGGGGATTACACTACACCTACCTAAACCAAGCATGGGATGACTATACCGACTAAAATCAGAGTTATGGCATGTCAAAATAATACCAAAAATGCACTGATATGGCAGCCCACAAGCTTAAGCAACATGGCATGCATATAGACTCATACTTAAGGCATAAAGCATGACTCACCAAAAGCATTGAAATAGTGGAGCATGAGAGAGTATGGCCACACTATACATACTGAAATCATGGTAGAAATGAGACTAAAGCATGCAAACAACTCAAGTAAGCCATGCTAGAGACCATGAAACTCAAAGCTAATGAGCAAGAATGCATTATGGCTATACAAAGCATGGTATGCATGACCAAAACAACATAAATCAGAGCTGAAGCATGTTAAAACATGGACAAAAGCTTCTTGGACTAAAGCCAAAACATGCTAGAATGATGGTCTAAACACGTGATGCATGCTAGGCTAGTGAATGGATTTGTACTACAAGTGCAAGGAGCATGCATGATATGATCAAACCAAGCCAAAACAGTGTTATATTGTGGCAAAACAAGACCTAAGACATACTGAAATGGAGCCACAAAGAGGTAGAAAAACATGCCAACTTGGTGAGCCATCAACACAAGCATTCAAGAGAAGAGGTGGGGGGACAACCCCCTCCTATTTGAGACCTCAAAACACACTTTCCACCACTGAAATCCCTCTAGAATATAGTGGTAGAAGGGCCAAATAAAGGTGATCACAAAGGCTCAAGGTGATGGTACAAACTAAAGCCTAACAAGGCACAAAAAGGAGTGGACCACCCCCAACACCAAAGAGGTCTCAAACAAACATGTTAAGCACTTCAAAACAAGACTTTTTTCAGTTAAAAGCAAGGCCTAAAACAATATGAAAGGATGGCCAATATGGTATACAAACAAATGCTTAAAAGGGGAATACACTCACCCCTGAAGCACAACTTTGAAACCAGCAGCTTTTGAGGCAAAAACCAACTTTCAGAGCTCAAATAACACTCCCAAGAATCTCAGCTCAAAGATGGTGGTATATTGCTAGGTGTTGTAGTGCAAAGGTGAAGACAAAACACACTTTAAGGCACAAACTCACACAAATATAGAGAGAGAGGAAGAAATATAGAGAGAGTGATATATATTTCTTGTATATCTAATCTCAGAACCTCTGGAAAGGGAGAGGGGCCTCCCTTCTTATAGAAAAACAAGCTAAAGCTTGTTTAGCAAGCTAAAGCTTGGTTCAAATCCATCTATACATGTGTATAGAGGATACACCAAGTGACCAACAGCTGGCACCAGCTGGAAGAAAAATATTTGCAAAAGTAGAAAAAAAGGCCTCGGCCAAAAGATATGACCGATCGTCCAAAAGGAGTGCCGGTCGACCAAAAAGAGTGCCGATCGACCATCACTGATGGCCGATGACAAGAAACCATGGCTGATAATCACAAGTCTTGGCCGATGGGTTGTAGAGAGGCCAACAAGCCACCCTATTTCCCTCAGAAACAAAACCACAAGCTCTTGGTCCACAACTAAGCACAAAACAGACAAGTTGCGAGGTTCTAAGGCAAGACGCGCAGCCGAGGCCTTCAGAAACTCAAAACGAACACGAGCATGGATGATCATCGAGTGTTCAAATGATGACGTCCAAGTCTTGAGGACGGTCAAAAATGGGGTGTCTATAGAAGCCACGTTATATTTCTCAAGCAAGTCTATCACCTCTTTCTTGAAGTACGTCCCATTATTGGAGATAATCTCTTTGGGCACTGCATACCTACATATAATGTTGTTTTTTATGAACTTAGCCACATGCGACCCTTTCAGCACGGAGTAGGACTGGGCGTCTAATCATTTTGTGAAGTAGTCGATTGCTACTAGGATGAATTCATGCATGTTTGACCCTTTTGGCCAAACTGCGTCAATCATATCTATTCTCCAAACAGAGAATGGCAATAGTGAAGTTATGTTGTAGAGCTTCGACGGCGGAATGTTCATGTGATTGGCATAAATATGGCATTTGTGGTAGAGCCGAACAAAACCAATACAATCCTCTGCCATGGTTGACCAGTAGTAGCCTTGTCTAAGAATTTTTTAGGCCAGCATCACACCATTCATGTGGGCCCCGCACTCTCTTCCATGGACGGCCTCCATAAGGCGCTTTGATTCCTCTTCCTCAATGCATAGCTTGTGCATTCCTAGATGGCCTCTTTTGTACAACTTGCCTCTACAGATGATAAATTGAAAGGCCAGACACCGTATTCCCCTTTTGTCCTTGGCATTTGCTCCGAGCGAATATGCCTCATTTTCCCAAAAATTCCAGATATCATAGTACCAGGGGTTCTTGTTTGAAACCTCGTCTATTGCGACAATGGTTTCATAGACTGGCGTGTACTTCTGTTCAATAATGATCGGACGCATCCTGACTCCCAATGGAATGTCTACCATAGAAGATAGAGTTACTAGCGCATCAGCAAATCGGTTGTTCTCTCTTAGCAGATGGGTAAACGTTAACTTTTCAAACCTCAAAATTAGCATATCCAAGGCCTGATGGTAAACCCTCATTTTCTCTTCTTTAACCCGCCAATCTCCGTTGGCTTGAGACACAACCAAGTTCGAATCCCCGATGACGTCCAACCTTTTTGCCCCTAGTTCCAAGGCGGCTTCTAAACCAGTGATACATGCCTTATACTCTGCTTCGTTGTTGGATACTTTGAACCGGAGTTTGAAGGCTAAGGGTATATGGGAGTCATCAGGTGTTATCAGCAATACATCGATCCCATAACCGTACTGATTGGCTGCTTTGTCAAAGTACATCATTCACGTTTTCTCCTCTATTTACAGAATATTTTCATTTGGAAAAAGGTAATCCGCTGCTTCATTCACCTCTACTGGGTAATCTGCCAGGAATTCAGCTACAGCTCTCCCTTTAACTGACTTGTGTGTAGCATATGTAAGATCAAATTCGGAGAGAAGAAGTAACCAACGAGCTAGCCTACCCGTAAGCGTTGGTTTCTCAAAGAGATATTTGATGTAATCTAATCTCGAAACCATGATTACGGAGTGAGCAAATAGGTAATGCCTCAACTTTAGGGGTAGCCCATACGAAGGCTAGCTAAGATTTCTCGAGGGGAGTGTTACGGGTCTCGTAATCTAGCATTTTCTTGCTCAAGTAGTAAACGCCTTTCTTCACCTTGGCCTCTGACTCCTGAGCTAACATACACCCCATAGTTGAGTTTGTCACTGACAGGTACAAGATCAGCGGTTTTCCAGATTCTGGCAGTGATAACACAGGCAGATTCTATAGGTACTGCTTGACCTGTTCAAAAGAAAAATAATAGCGATCATCCCATTGGAACTTCTTTCCTTTCTTTAGGAGACCAAATAGTGGTTCACAGGTCAAGGTTAGTTTCGAAATAAACCGCCTAATGAATTGCACTTTACCCAGAAAGTCGCGCACCTCCTTTTCAGTCCTTGGTGGGGGCATTTCTAAGATGGCCTTGATTTTGGAAGGATCTACCTCAATTCCTCTCTGTGTGATTAAGAATCATGGCATTTTCCCTGTTGTCACGCCGAAAGTGCATTTTTGCAGGTTCAACCTCAACCTACACTCTCTAATCAATTGAAAGAATTTCTCCAAGGCGGTGTAGTGGCCCTCTCGATCTTTGGACTTGGCAATCATATCGCCCACGTACACCTCAACCACTTTGCGGATCATGTCATGTAGAATGCTAGTTCAGCCCTTTGATAAGTGGCCCCAGCATTCTTCAACCCAAATGGCATGACTCGGTAACAATTGGTGCCCCACAGAGAAGTGAAAGCGGTCTTCTCCCTATCCTCGGGTGCCATCAGAATCTGGTTATACCCAAAAACCTATTGTAGACCCAACTTTCTTCGCGCGCCCCACATGCTGCTGATGGAAGGCACGATACTTGGCTGGGTCGTGTGTAGGAGGGATGGGATTTGGCAATGGGCGTGGCTCTAGGGGCTTCAGATGCCCTTTTCTAATTAGGACCCTCAAGGCCGCAGACAGAGACATATAAAGAGGGGTGAAAACCCTCTGGCCCAGGGGTGGCTACTTTCCAGGTTGTGAGGTGGCTCCAGATGTGCCGGTAAAGGGTGTGGTTGTTTTTGGTGTAGTGGCGACCAGACCAACGTCAGAGGTCCTCACAGCTACATTGCTACTCGTAGCTGCATTTGAACTGCATGTAAACGCCCTCTTGGGTTGCTCTTTCTCCTGGTCAATCAGACCCTGCTTCATAAAATCTTCTATCTGTACCCCTATCTCATGAAGATCAGCAAAGGTAGGGAGGGGTAAGACGATCATCTTCTGGAGCAGTTTCGGTTACAGATTCCGCACGACCATCCTTATCTAGTCTTTCTCAGCTGGCTTGGTGGTCATCATGGCGGCCTTGGACCTCCATCGTGTGACGAAGTCAAAGAAGCCCTCTTTTAGCTCTTGCCAAGTGGCCTCGAGATCACGAGTTGTGACCTCGATTTGAGTATTGTAAGAACATTGGGCGACAACGGCCTCGGCCATCTCTTCCCAACTCCTCTTCACTGAATCCTCCAGTTTAGCATACCAGATGGCCGCAATACCCGACAGGGTCCGACCAAAAAGGGATAGCTTTTGCAGTCTAGTCAGGCCCATCGGCCGTAGAATATCTGAAAACAGCCTCAAATGGACCATAGGATCGCCCGAGCCGTCAAAGCGGTCTATGTAAGGCATTTTAAATCTATCCGGCAATGTCACCGCCGAATCTGTGTCGCCGTCCTCTATATCTGGGATCGAGTTGACTCCCTAAGCTCGCTTGGACAGTTTCTCAAGCTTGCTCACTTTCAGAGCGGTTAGATCGACCACAAACCCGAACGGTGTGTCCGTTGGGTAGGCCGGTGCTTTGGAAATCTGAGGTGGGACTGACCCTGCTGGACTGTCCATATTCTTCTGGACATTAGCTGCATCCCCGGGTATTGGAACCCTAGGTGGTGGTGGGAGCGAAGTAGATGCTACTGTTTGTTGTGTTGGTTGTTGTTGTTGAAGCCTGGAAATCAGCTCAGCCTGCTGAGCTACAACCTTTGTTTTGCGAGTGGTAACCTCCGCTTGGCGAGCAGCGTCCCGCTGCAGTTGACACATCATATCCTCCATATTGACTGAGAGGCGCTGATCTATCTAATCCGGTGTGTATCCTCTTTCTGAGGTAGAAGCAGAAAACTGGACTTCACTTAGCATAAGTGAATGACGAACCGGTGAATTATGTCGAACTCTCCTCCGTCTCATAACCGGGGGTAGTGAAGCAAACACTGATTGTCCTCTCACAAGATCCCCAGATCGATAAAGCCGCCTTACTCTGGTCCAGAGTGCTTGGGGGTAACTTCCTCGTCGGAAGCAATGGTGAAAATACTACCTTGAAAAAAAAAATAAAGCAAAAAGGAAACAACTATCAGCAAACGCACAGCATTTCGGCTTAGATAAAGACAACACAGTTGAAATCATAAGATGGACAATCTGTACTCAAACACTGATTTCTACCCTCAAATTTTCTACCGCAATATTGATACGCTCAAACACTGATGTCCTCAGACTAATAACCAGACTTGCAATTGATACATACATTCCTAGAGAGACACACCCTAACAGCACATAATAAACAAGTGAGAGCCAAAACATCCTTATGGTGGGGTAGGGTTTCCCTGTCCTAGTTTCGTCAGGAACTAGGGATTCACTACGCACGCATGCGGTTTCATACAATCCTGGATTCGGGTGAGCAACCTGTCCTAGTTTGGAACAGTCTCTATGGCTTCCGATATGTAACTAGGTCAATTGGTCAAAAAGGGTGCCTCAGCAAGACCACCTAATATACCTTTCACTCCTAACACCGAGAAGTGAAAGGAGGATCAAACGGTACAGCAGTAGTCCAGATCCGAGGTTTGTGTTCCCATCATGGCAGAGCCCGTAACCGGTCAGCCTTATGGCACGCTTTTCCAAGCAAGCCTCCGACAAACCATTCAGAAATAGCAGATGGCAAAAACTGTGACTTAAGCGCACCTATGCAAATGCAATGCAAAGAAACACATACATGTAGATAAAACAACATATCATGAGTTCGAGTCAAGTTCTCTAAATCCCCAGTAGAGTCGCCAGAAACTGTAGACCCGACCTTCTTCGCGCGCCTCCTTTCGAAGAGGCGCGAATTGGTCTCCTACAGCTCGGACTCCTATCACAGTTCTGAATCTAATCTTACAAAGTGCAGTGTGAGACTGATAAACACCAAAGAGTCTAATCCGGCAAATCGTTTTGGAAAATCAAATTTTGAATCAAATAAAGCCAAAATTGTATTGCTTTGCCAGATTACAGAGTCGCCACCTAAATATTTTATTTTTGTGAAATTTAGGAAACCCTGAATCATGCCAAAGGCCACGTGTCCGTCATCACCAAAGTTATCTCGGCTCGGGAACTTGGGTACGAGAGGGGAAGGTCCTGAAATGAGCAACCCCGCTCGAAGGATCAGCCTCTACTAAGCACGATATGTTGTGTTATAAACCTCATGTGTTCTTATCCGGTTATTAATCTAACCTTACTATGTGGCACACACGTACAAGTATAGACTAAATCGCGAGAATTGGAACAAAACAACTTATGTTTGTTTTCGAAAATGGTTTGAAGGTGCCACCCGCAAGTGGGCTAAGTGCGGATTTGCCACCCTCAAGTGGGCTTAAAAACATGATTTGCCACTTCACAAAGCGGGCTTAAAACTCACAATCATCGAATTGTCCCAATTCAAGCAACCAAGCCTTCACCCACAGGCGTTCATGAAGTTAATCACTTAAGCAAATAGCCTCATGGCAAACATGCTGTCATGGCAACACTCACACTCATGCAAGTATGCTAAAGCGTAACACTTACAGTGTACTCCGAGCCAAAACAAAAGCTAGTTAGAAACAATGCATGATCTTAGCTACACAAAATTCCTAATGCAACACATGCAATATGCATTTAATAGGCTCGACTATCTAAGATGGCATATGAATGCAACGATTTGATACATGTATTCAAATAAGTATTGAAATACGATGCAGTTTGAATGATGCGCCGAGCCCGGTGCATGCAATACAAATGAATGATGCAAACATGCAAAGCATAAGGTTTGCTAATCGAAATATGACCCTAAACTAACCATCGAAAGCGGTTAAGTAAAAGAGAGAAAGAAGTGGGGTTGGAAGACATGCACACACAAACGCACGCTTATTACAACATTGCGTCTTCTCGAAGGAGGGTCCGAATAAATAAGCTAAGCTACACTAGCCTAAAGCTAATTATTACAAACCAGCTAATTAACTATTCTAAGCTAATTAATTACAAACCGAATTGAAACTAGCTATGCTAAGCTAATTAGAATTTTACAAAACAGGTTAAACTAATTAATTACAACACATGTATTAATTGACTACAACTAGCTAGTGAAGCGATAAAGTGGCCTCGTAGGCGAGGGAGACATGCATGCTTGATTGCTTTCTCCCGAAAATCCATCGCCTTCCCACAAACTGCCTCTGTTTGCACTCACCTCGATTACTGAACATCGAACCAACATTCCAGACTGTTTTTGCTCCAAGACAGGAACACTTTGCACAAAAATGGACTGGTGACCAGTCGGCCACAAAAGGTGGCTGTCAGCCACAAACACTGGCCGGTTGGCTAGTTTAATGGCCGTTCGGCTACCTCAAGTGGCCGGTCGGCCACCCCTTTTTCCAAAATTCTGTTTTTGCTGCAACAGAGAGCAACAGAGGCAAAACAATGTATTTGTAAGGAAATGTGTGTACTGCCACCCTCCTCATCATTTCTCAAGCTCAAAGGAGTGTGGCACTTGGCTCTCAACCCACCAATGAAGCATTTTCATGCATGATGGCCGAGGAACCAAGCTTGTACAAGCTTAATGAATGCACACATAAGACTCAAATGGCCACCACCCTATCATGCATGATCAAAGGTGACGACGACCAAGAAACGTGACACGTTTCATCACTTTGAGTATGAAACGTCCCACATTTCTTGTGTTTGGATTAACGGCCGATCCAAACACATGCAATGCAACACAAATGCTTATCTTGTTCATGTTTTACTTTGCTCATTTTATTTGCACATTTTAGCATTACCAAGCCATTCTTTAGTCAATTTGTCCAAGGTGATTGTCCTCTAATGAGATAGGGGTCAACCAAAGGATGATTTAGGACATGAGAGAGGGGTCAACCAAAGGATGATTTAAGACATGAGAGAGATCATGCCTTTGACTAGTAGAAACCCTCAAAAGAGAGTTAAAGTCATTGAGCATAGGCTCTATCTCACGCTTAAACACAATCATAAGGTTAACCAATCCTCAAAACAAATGGAAAAATGAAGAAATGAGGGAGGTTGCAGATTTTTCAATGCGAAAATGGCATGAAAAATAATGCTACAACATGCAAGCAACACATGCACAACATGTTAAAAGCCAAAAGCATTAAAGTTAGTGAAGAGCACTACACTAGAGGCATGCACTATCAAGCTCAAATGATCAAACCAGCTCTGGATAGAGCTTGAACATACCAAATTAGTGGCTAAAACATGCTGAGATAGAAGCACAAAAAGCAAGAAAAAAATGCTCATATATTGGCTCACAAGCAAGGCTCAAAGTACAACTCTCAAAATCAATGAAAGAGTGGAATATGTGAGAGTCTAACACAGATATGTGCATTTAAATCACATGCTAAATGATGCTATATCATGCAAGCATCTCAAGAAAAGCATGTTAGAGGCTTTAAAATAGAAAGCTAGTAAAGGCCTTTTACACTACAACCATACAAGGCAAGACTCATAGGACCAAGAAGGCTCAAAATAGAGCTAAAGCATGCTAAATCAGTAGCAAACTGAGATCAAGTCAAAAAGAGGTAGAAAAACATGCTCACATCTTAGGCCATCTACTCATGCGAACAAGATACAAGGAGGGGAGGCCACCCCCTCCTATTTTGGACCTCAAAACCAACTTTTTACTACTGAATTCCAAAAGGATAAGAAAAGGGGGTTTCAAAAGCTTTGAAACATGGCTCAAAAGGCTTCACAAGCCAATAAGCAAATGGAGGAAACCACCCCCTAACTAAACAAAACTCAAACCATCATTTGGAAACCTTAAAAACAAAGTTTTTTAGAGGTTAAAACCAACCTCAAAGTAGCATGCAAAGGTGGTCAAACAAGTAACTAAAGCAAAGCTTAAAAGGGACAAGTCCTTACCCTTGAAGCACAACAATAAAACAGCAAAGATTCTGAGCTAAAACCACTTTTAGAAGCTCAAACAAGGCCTCCAGGAACCTCAGTTACAAGGTGAAGGTGTTTGGTCAAGGGTCTTAGTGCAAATGTGTAGAGAAAACTCACTTTCAAGCACAAAATAGGAAGAGAGAGAGGATTCTAGAGAGAGAGGCAAAAATTTTACTCACAAAATTTTTGTAACCCCGAAAATGGGGAAGAGACCTCCCCTTATGGAGGAGGCTTTCAGTGATCAACAGCTGGCACAACTGGAACATAAAATATCTGAAAAAGGAGAAAAATGGCCGTCGACCATCATTAGTGGCCGACCGGCCATCAACATAGCCGACTGGCCACCATTGGTGGCCGGCAGGCACAAGTCATGGCCGACAGGCTAGGGGGATGGCCGACAGGTCACCCTCTCCTCCAGAAACAAAGAAATAAGTTCTTGGCCCACAATCAAGCACAAAACAGACAAGATTAGAGGCTCCAAGGCAAGGCACTCAGCCTAGACCTTCAGAGACTCAAAATGAACACGAGTGTAGACGTCCCCGAACGTCCCAGGAGGAGATCCCCTGTTTTGTTCATTGGGCTCACTACAATTCAGGACTCAAAGTCACGGTCCTGTATCTAATCTCGCAGAGTGCAATGCAAGACCGATGAATCATCAAAGAGTCCAAATCCGACAAATCATTTTTGAAAACAGATTTTTTCTTAAAGAAGTGCCAAACATGGGCTGCTTTGCAAGATACAGAGTCGCCACCTAAATATTTTATTTTGGGAAATTTAGGAAACCCTGACTCGTTGCCTAAGGCCACGTGTCCGTCATCACCAAAGTTGCCTCGGCTCGGGAACTTAGGTACGATTGGGGAAGGTCACTTTGTGAGCACTCCCGCTCGCCCGATCAAAGATCGGCCTCTACTAACCATGATATCTAGTTTTGAAAACATTATGCGTTCTTATTCCGGTTATTAGCCTAGATTTACTATGTGATGCGCACAGCATACAAATATAGACCGGATCGCCTGAATTTGAACAAAACATCTCATTTTTGTTTATTTGAAAATGGTTTGATGGTGCTACTTGTAAGTAGGCTAAGACGTGGATTTGCCACCCTCGAGTGGGCTTAGAAAACAAGATGATTTGCCACTCTCAAGTGGACTTAAAACTCACAATCAATGAATTTGTTCCAATCCAAATTACCCAACCTTCACCCGCAGGAGTTCAGGCAGGTATATCACATAAGCAAATAGCCTCATGGTAAGCATGCTATCATGGCAGTCACTCACACGCATGCAAGGATGCTAAAGCATAAAACTTACCGAGTATTCCAAGCCAAAATAGAAGCTGATTAGAAATCATGCATGATCCTAAATATACAGAAATGCTTAATGCAACACATGCAAAATGCAACTATAGTAGGCTCGGCTATTCTAAGGATGGCATGTGAAATGCTACAACTAACAAGTATTCAACTCGGAATTGAAATACAATGCAGTTAGTATGATGTGCCGAGCCCAATGCATGCAGTACAGATGAATGATGCAAACATGCAAGCATAAGTATGCTAATTGAAACATGCCCTAATCTAACCATCATAAGCGGGTAAATAAAAGGGAGAAAGACGTGGGGTTGAAAGACATACATCACACGCACATACACTTATTACAATTGTGCCCTCGCTCGGAGGGTCCGAATAAATAATACAAGCCGCCTAATTAACTAGCTAACAAGCTACTTAATTATTACAAAACCCTACGAATAACTAGTTACAACTAATTATTACACAACTTAATTAATTAACAAATTAATTATTACAAATAACAAATGATAACTAACTAGTAAGCAGTAAAAGAGAATTGCTCCAGTTCTATTTGAAGAAGAGGAGGGTATGCATGCTCGCTTCGGTTCCTTGCCTTGAAACGCCTTCCGATTGCTCTTTAGAGGCTCTGTTTGCAGGGTGTCTTCCAGTGTTTGTTGCTGCAACTTACCAAAACACTGCGGGGGAATTCACTAGTGGCCTGCCGGCCGTGAAAAGAGAGATGCTGGCCAACAACAAGGCACTGCCGGCCATCAGTGGTGCACTGCCGGCCACTGGTGTGCTGTGACACCAAACCTTGAAGACCCTCTTCGAAACCAGCAACTTCAGGGGGGTAGAAACTCACTTTCAGACCTCAAGAAGACCTCCTAAGAAGCTTTGTCCAATGGTGGTGATGTATATCTAGGTGTTGTAGTGTAAAAGTGCAAGGAAATCCAACTCCAAAGCACAAGACACAAACAATATAGAGAGAAAGAGAGGTTTTTTCTTCCAAAGTTGCAGAACCCCTGGCAAAGAGGGAGGTCTCTTGCTTATATAGAGGAATGCAAAGCCAAAGCTTCTTCAAGAAGCTTTACAAGGGCTTCATCCCTCCATACACGTGTATGGAGGGGAGCAAACAAAAAACCAGCTGGCTCAAAAGATCTGGAGGAAAACCAGCTGAGACAGGGCGGTGGCAGCCATCATCAATGGCCGGCTGTGGCTCACTGATGGCCGGCAGGGCATCACCAATGGCCGGCAGGAACAAGGAAATCGCCGGCAGTTCCATGCCATGGCCGGCAGTGCACCAAGAAGGTCACTTTGAAAGGACCTAGTCAAGGTCCAAAAAAAGGTAGAAAGGATACAGGGTCCGGGAAGCTCAAACCGGTGACGTTCTGCCGCGACAGTCGAGTACTCAGCGAGCAATCGAACTAGTTATTGGTTGTACCTACAACCACAACCAAGTCTCGAGGACGGTCAAAAATAGGGTGTCTACAACGAGCGAGCACAATCATCGGGTGTTCAAACGATAGCGTCCAAGCCTTGAGGATGGTCAAAAATGGGGTGTCTACAGTTGCCCCTCTTCGGCAGAACTTGGAAGTCATGAAATGATAGGAGTGAATGTCAAAGCGCAGAGACGACCCATTTTTGACAAGGCCGAAGACTTAGACAAACAAGCAATCAAAACAAAGAACGGTTGCGCCTACAGGATGCCTGCGTATCCTTTTACAAGGAATCAAACCACCGTAGTTCTGGGGCAAGATGCAAATAATATGCACGATGCAGAACATAACTTATGATCATGCAATGAGACTGTAAGGAAACATCTAGATGCAAACGCCATGCAGAGAAACGTTACAGCAAACTCGTACATAAGCAAGTTAGCACGAACCAAACACATTTCATACGGAAAGGATGTAAGAAAATTATGCAATCTTAACTGCGCTTCACGCAAGAAAGATAAAGAGCAACAACCGTCGGGCGCACCCGAGGCGGCAAACCAGATTCCAACGCATGGCACACGCAAGCAGAAAAGTGGTGTGAACCTAAGGACACACCCTAAGGTTCCGAGCCACAGAGAACACATGATAACGAATGAAACACATCCAAATATTATGCAATCAAAGCAAAGAGTGGTATAAGCATTGGATTCCGTCCAAATGCATTTAACCAAAGCATCCTAACGCGCCACGAGTGAGAGGGAAAAGGGAATGGTGCAAACACCGAAGAGGTGGTATAAACATTGGAGGACGTTCCAATGTTTCTAACCAAAACAAAGTGGTATAAGCATCGAAACACGTCCCGGACGCCTCTAACCAGGAGTGGTATAAACATCAGGCACACAAACCAATGCTTCTACCCAACGGGGTGGTATAAACACCGGGGGAACCCGGGTGTTTCTAACCAAAGGGGTGGTATAAGCGTCAGGCACACATCCCAAACACTTCTAACCAAAACAGATGAGGTATAAACACTGGGTGTACTCGAGTGTTTCTAACTAAAGCAAGGTGTAAGCGTCGAGCACACAGTCCAAACACTTCTAACCAAAAGAGAGGAGGAATAAACACCGGGCGTACCCGAGTGTTTGTAACCAAAGTAAGGTATAAGCGTCGGGCACACAGTCCAAACGCTTCTAACCAAAAGAAAAGAGGTATAAACACTGGGCGTACCCGAGTGTTTCTAACCAAAGCAAGGTATAAGTGTCGGGCACACAGTCCAAACGCTTCTAACCAAAAGAGAGGAGGTATAAACACCAGGCGTACCCGAGTGTTTCTAACCAAAGCAAGGTACTCAAAGTACATGAATGATCTTACCTGGAATTCTGCTGAATGAACCGTACATACAATATCGTCTGGTGGCACCAGCTTTGAATGAACCATACATACAATATCGTGCCTACACGAAAAGAAAGCTTAACGAGTACAATGCAATACAAATGCATATTCCATGCGAGACGAATAATCGTAACACAACGTTAAAGGCATGCTGCATGCACATCATGCGAGGAACGAAACAAAAACATTGTCTATGCAACAAAACAAAAACATGGAGCATGTTCTATGCAAGACTGAGTGCATGCGCAATGCAACAAGCATGGACACTTCTATGCGAATGTAAAGGCATGCACAATGCAATGAAACGCGACATCCATATTCTATGCAAACATGAGAACATGCGTAGTGCAATGCAATGCAACATACATATTTTGTGCACAATAACGATGCACATTCAATGCAATAACAACAATATGCTCGATGAAGAAATGTGCGTCTTGACAAGACCGATTCAGTTGCAACCTCCAATTTACCTCTCGGAGGAGTTCAATCAATTTAAAAAGGATATACCTCATATGTACTGAGTACCACGCACTGAAAACACAGTCCAGAGCTTCTGCAGAGGCCATTTGAGCTTAAAGATCTACCTTTCTTGCACTTTCTTGAAGGACCTAGGCACAAAACAACAGAAAAACATCTGAGGGGAACACCAGAGGCCTGCCGGCCATTTTAGGAGGCCAACAGCCACCCATCGGCCACAAAATAAGGTCATCGGCGAAAAATTTGGCCGGTCAGCCAACAATGATGGCCGGTCGGCCATCGTTGACAAATTCGGGGCATTTTTGGCATTTCAACACGGGCCTTTAAATACAGGGTTGTAAACCCTATTTCCTCACTTCTCCTTTTTCGAAAAACATCCCCTTTGTGCTCTAGACCACTTTTCCCCTCCCAATCCGAGCTTCAAATGCATTTTCGGACATCCCACAAACATCTGATTCGCGAAACCCTCCTAGTTCACAATACTTTGAACCGATTGAAAAGTGGTTTTGGTGCCCTTTGCTTGATTTCCACCACTTGGGGTTTGCTTCCCTCGAGTTACCCTTGGTTTTGGTGCCCTCTTTCGAGCTTTGACCTTTTCATCCATTTTTTCTCGACCGGAGTTGACTTTTTGTTGACTTTTGGCATTATATGCACGATGCAGAACATAACTTATGAGATCGTTCTTTCATCCTTTCTTGAGATGGCGGACGACATTCCATACGACGGAGCTCCTCCGGGGATGGAAATGGATCCCGAGTTCGAGCCCTTGCCGCTCAGTATCCGACTATTTGACCCGGTGACGTACCATCCCGAGGTACATGTGTTACCTATAGATTGCATCCGCCAGTTCAGGGACTTCGCGCGAGGTGCACAGGAGGATCTCCTGCTACGTGAGCCAGAGTAACACCTATCCTACGGCGCCTCCGAGGTATACATTTTCTCTTTATTTTCGCAATGTAGATTACACTTCTTGTATAGCTCACACTGTTTTTCACCTGTTCATCCCATACACACTTGTGCACTGTATCTTTTATACTGCCTTTCATCCGTTTGTTCTGCTTACAGGGAGATTCACATGCTTTCCGAGGATACGGGACCACCTTCACGAGGGAGTGGTACATGGAGCTGCCTAACGCAGTACGCCACATCGTCGACGAGGCCGGCTTCGGCGCATTTTGCATGGGGCTCTCACGTCTCACTGCGAGCCAGCCTTTACTGGGTGCTTTAGTAGAGATGTGATGGGATACCACCGATTCCCTCAATTTCTCTACACCTGGAGAGATGACGATGACTCCCTTTGACTTCTCTATGCTCACTGGCATAGGAGTAGGGGGTCATCTGATTCCTTATGACATCGACATGGGCGAGTGGAAGGCCGCTCAGATCTACCTGTTAGGGATTCGCCCACCCATCTCCCGATCAGGGATAGTGCAATATATTTGGTTCACCAATCATTTTAGAGGGACGACACCGATGACCCGCGAGGAGACCGAGTACTACACCCAGGGTTTCCTCATGTTCTTATTTGGCACTACCATGTTCGCCGACCGGGCGAACACCGTCGGGCTTTACCTCATGAGCGCTTTGGTGGACCTGTCTCACATCCGATTCTATGACTGGAGAAGCGCAGGCATGGCCACATTACACGGGTATATGAGCTCCACTTCTTGCCAAAGTGGGCATCTGCTAGGAGGCTACTAGAGGGCCCGGGAGGTACGTCCTACCCTTTTGTTGTACATTTCTACTTTACATTTCTGTATGTTGCACACTGCACACTGTACGACACACTATCTGCTCTCTGCTTTACATTACCTGTACACTGCACACACTGTCTGCCTTGTACTTTATCTGTACACTACACACACTGTATACTGCACTCATCTGATATATATACTCACTGTTACCCTTCCATCTTCTGCAGCTATGGGTGTACGCCTATTTTCCGAGGCTTGCCCCAAACCAGAGGTAGAGATACCTCCCATGGTGCCATACTCTCACAGATATGACAGAGGTGCCAGCGGAGGCCCCAAGAGTCATTCTCACTCTTCCGCCGATTCTTTGACACTATGACCGTAGCAGAGGTAACTCAAACCTTACAGTTATTTAAGCTTTGCTTTATATTACATCTTCAATAGCAGCTAACAATCTATATATTCACTATCTACAGATCACCTGGCAGCCGTGGGCAGTGATGCCTGACGGGGTTAGAGATCAGTTTGCGGGCGCTCAGGAGGCTTCTCAATTCTGGGTCTTGCTCGAGGGACCGGTTTGCCGGGCGTGGTTCTTGGGGGAGCACTTTCTACGAGCCTCGGCTTGCCCCAGCCAGTGGTTCCGATGCCGCCTCCTTCGTATATGAGGACTACAGAAAGGTATACCACACAGGAGATGATCGACTTCACAAGAGGTTGGGACGCTGACTTCTTCAAGCTTGAGGGCGATTACACTACCTTCATTCAGACATATCTCATGTCGCTGCTGACTAGCGCTCGTGGATGTGAGAGAGCCAGAACTCCAGCTGTAAGAGGGAGAGCCAGGGGATCCAGGCCGACTCAGGCCCATGACAGGAGAGGCTCCCAGACGAGACAGAGGGCCGGGTGGCCAGAGCTGCCTACCATACTGACCTGCTAGTGATCCAGAAGGGTGACTTATCAGGTTCCCATCAAGCCTGCACCAGCTGGTCACGAGCTCGTCGGAGTTCAAAGCCTGACTCTGGTATGTACTATACTTTTCGTTTCACACAGTCAATTCATTTCAGTTATGCTTTATAGGCCACTGATCATTTCAACGCATTTGCAGGCTTCAATAGAGTACACCGGGCAGGCTCTCGAGCTACAGGCTTCTTTGATTGGGATGGTTGAGACTAGCCTGAACCTTTTTAGTCTTTACAGGATTCTGGTAATTTTTCTTCAGTTTGCACTTCATGTCATAAAATTCTCCGCTGACACATTAGTATTTCAACTGCAATCTACTCCATACTGATCTGAATGCATTACATTAACAACACTACATTGATACACTGCTCTAACACACTGCATTTCAACATTACACTCCTCTTTGCATACCATAACTGATTCATTTGACAAACTGTTCTTTTCAAGCCCCTTTTGAGATGCCAGTTCCACTAGGCGTCCCAGCGGGAGCTACAACAAGACCTTCAACGCCTCCCCCGACAGTAGGGAGAGAGAGACGAGGGACTCCTGCACACAACCGAGGCAGAGCTAGACATACTCATGCTGTGAGCGGTCCACCAGAGCCTAGCCTGGAGGATGATGAGACAAACGACGAAGAGGAGCCAGCGAGCCCGCAGTCAGAGTCATCTGAGGGTGGAGGCGACGACACCGACTCAGGTTCAGAGGGCGGTGGCGTTGCTGAGGAGGGCTCCAATGAGGGGAGCGGAGGCAGCTCTGGATCGGGCTCTGGCTCAGATTTAGATGGTGGCACTGATGGCGACAGCTCAGAGTCCGCTTGGCCGTGGAAGAGGACGAAGAGGGCCTCACAATCCTGAGGTGGCTGATGTGGATTCAGACTTTTTTGCTTTAGTTTTCTTTTTACTAGTTGTTAGCACATTGCACGGCCTTAGGCAGTTTTGTTTTCTTTAAAACTTATACACTTTTTGTAAAAAGAGACCATGATTGTAAAAAAAAACTTTTGTCAAAAAAAGTGTTACATTTTGCATTCTTAGCATTCACCGCATCACACCATTTTTCACAAAAAAACAAGATTGATGGAAATTGAAAATTGTATTGGCAATTGCTTAATCAGGTAATGAACCAACCGACACACAACAAACAGAGTAAGAAAACTTAATGATCAAAACAACAACTCAACAATCAAAACAAATACAACACGATAAGAAAAACAACAACTCGATAAGCAAAACAACAACTCGATAAGCAATTTGACAAAATTCTTAAAGAGAGACGGAAGAAATATACCAAGAGTGGAACAAAATACAAGTTCTTGGCGTTTTCAACACGTAGATGGACCAGAGAGCCAAACAAGAGGCCACCGGCCATCAAGAATGGTTGTCGGCCACTAGAATTGGCCGGTCGGCTACAAAAGTGGCTGGTCGGCTACAAAAGTGGCTGGTCGGCCACTAATGCAAAGAACCTCCAAATTGCTGCCACCTGTCTTCCACTCAACACCTTATCTCCTACAAAAGCTCCAGCTTCGGGGTTTCTTCAATTCAGCTATATTTTCACCACAAATGGAACCATTCTTTGCCGAAAAACTCTCCGATTGGATTGCAACTTTAGATGGCTCGGAAAAGTTGAATTTCCGGGGTTTCGGGCTAAACACACTATTCCCGCTAAGTCGTACTCCGCTGTGTTTTCGATTTCTCCATGTCGCAGCTAGATGTTGGAATCCGGTTACACATGTTTTTAGCTTTGGCGGGCAAGAGATATGCCCTACAATCGAAGAATTCCAAGCTTTGATGGAATCTCGGCGTGACGAGGAGATCCTGTCCCAATTCCGTTTTGGCTACATCCAAGCTTTAGGAAGGATGTGCGGGCTCACTTTGCATGATGCTCGATCTTTGGTTAACAACGGAGAGTTGGATATTCCAAGCTTGATTCATCGATTTTCTGATGCCGGCGACCGCGGTGACTGTCTTTGGCAAAGTTTTTGGTAACATGCTCTATGCTTGTGTATGTTAGCTCATTTTCTACTTGCCCCTGGCTTCGGAGGGTCTAGCATTCGCTTGATCGAAGTAGCTCAAGGCTTGAAAGAGGGCAAGAGCTGCATTGGCTTGACACTGGCCGAGACTTTAAGGGGTTTGGATGCTTTCCACTGCCGGGATACACCCAAGTTCGCAGGAAGTCCACTACTCTTACAGGTAATGTTTCCCATCCTTCTCACATGTGGTTCTCACATCACTCGGCCTTCAGGCTCTGTTTTTCTCTCAAAACCCTTTTCTCACTTTTCTCTCCACGTACACCTCTCTATTCTTTAATCTCTCTTATTTTTCATCCCTCCCCAGGTATGGCTCGTGGACAGGTTAAAAGTAGTGGACTCGTGTCCTGCATATTCAGCGCGCGGCTATTTCTTCCGTCAACGGCTAGTTGATTTCCCCAATGAGGGGTGGTGGTGCCAATAGATGTGCAACAGGTCTGCTGTTGACATTACTTGGCATTGCCCCTGGTTTGATCTACCTGAGATGAGCTACAACATGTCTCGCCAACCCGGTATTCAGTTGATTGGCTTGACACATTGTGTCTTCTATTTTCCATTTCGGTTCCGGTGTCAGTTCGGGCACGACCAAACTAGCCCAGAAAAGGGGATAGAGTACCCAGCTTCATTTCCAATCCGAGGCTCAATGCTAGCTCGGTATTCCACTACATGGAGGACAAGAGAACTTCTGGCTCCCGCTTCCAATTTCAGTTGCTCCCTTTTGGGCGAATGCATAGCTTGGCTTGAAGATGAGGCACAAACCGAGCCTACTTTAGCATCCGAAGCTTCCATAAGCTCTGGGAGGGGGCGTAGGAACACCTAACTTAACTATGCTCCAAGTTTTTTTCTTTAATTCGTACTTTCAAGTTTTCTTTTGAATGTAATAAAAAGCAACTTCAATTTGTATCAAGAGTCGGAGAACTCTGTATTGAAATCAATGAAATTGAAGGTTGTAGGTACTGAAAATTTTTCTTTTGGTCCAAAAGTGGGCTAAGTTGTAAAAAAAGATTAATTTGAACAAAATCAACTTTTATTAAAACTTTTCAAAAGCATTTTCGATAAGGATCACAAAATGGACACACCCGGAATCTATCGCTGAGATGCACAACCCCAAATCCGATAACTGGAAAGTTGCCCCTTGTCTAAATAGCACTGCACTGTAACCAACTCTGATAGCAAAGATCACAACCGAACTCTTGGATGCAGAAAAGACAAAGATGACCAAAACAATCACATGGACACAGTTGGTTTAGAAGTGTTTATTGCTAGACTTCATAATGAAGTTGCCTACGTATCCCAAATATGAGAATCAAGCCTTATGTAGTTCGGTTCGGGTTCACTCGGGTTTTAACACTCTCCTTTTGCGCTCTAACTTTTGCCAAGGCCGCCCTTTCTAGGTTTTCAACCTTACGAACTCAGTTTTTCTTATTTCAAATTTTTTTGTGCTCTAACTTTTGCCTAGGTCGCCCTTTCGGGTTTTTGGCCTATCGAGCCTCTCAAGGGTAGTATTTCTTCAACTTGTCCATGTTGATTGGTTGGGAGAATTCAAGGCCATCTAGGTCCACAAGAATGACAGCTCCACCCAACCAAATTGATTTGATGATGTAAGGACCAGTCCAATTAGGTTTGAACTTGCCCCTAGGGTCATGGATGGGAGCTCGGTTGTCTTTGAGCACCAAATCCCCTTCTTTCAGATTCCTGGACTTAACTTTCTTGTTGAAAGCCCTAGCAATCCTGCGTTGATAACCTTGGATGTGGTACAGTGCTTTCAGCCTTCTCTCATCGAACAACATAAGTTCATCGAACCTGCTCTGCTGCCAATCTGCTTCTGTTATCTGGCACTCAGCCATAACCCGCAGCGACGGAAGCTCAACTTCAATTGGTAGAACAACCTCCATCCCATAAACCAGAGAATACGGAGTTGCCCCAGCAGAAATCCAAATTGATGTTCTGTAGCCCCAAAGAGCAAATGGCAGCTTATCTGGCTAATCCTTGTAGGTTTCTACCATCTTTTGTAGAATGTGGTTGATGTTCTTGTTGGCGGCCTCAACAGCACCATTGGTTTGCGGCTGATATGTGGATGACTTATGAAAAGCCACGTTGTACTTCTCTAACAAGTCGATCACTTCCTTCTTGAAGAGGGAACCATTGTCCAAGATGATCTCATTCGGAACCCCATAACGACAGATGATGTTATTCCTGATGAACTTGGCTACATGTGACGCTTTCAGCACTGCCTAAGATTGGGCCTCGACCCACTTTGTAAACTAGTATATTGCCAGCAGGATGTACTCATGCCCGTTTAACCCCTTCAGATTAAATGCCCCAATGACATCAATTCCTAGACTAAAAACGGCCACGGTGAAGTCATGTTGTATAGCTTCGACAACGGGATATTCATGCGATTTGCATGGATCTGACATTTGTGGCATCACCGAACAAAAACGATACAACCCTCCCCCACGGTTGACCAGTAGTAACCCTGTTTGAGAATCTTCCGAGCTAGCATCACTCCGCTCATGTGCGAACCACATTCGCCTCCGTTGATGGCCTCCATTAAGCGCTTTGACTCTTCAGCATCAACACACAGTTTATGCATTCCCAGATGGCCCCGTTTGTACAATTTACCCCCACAGATGATAAACTGAGTAGCTATTCATTGTATTGCCCTTTTATCTTTGGCATTTGCCCCTAGTGGATAAACCTCCTTTTCCAAGAAGTTCTAGATGTCATGATACCAGGGGTTCTAATCTTGTACTTCATCCATTACAGTGATTAACTCGTGGGCAGCACATACCTCTGTTCAAAAATGATTGGACGCATCTGGACTCCCAAAGAGATGTCTATCTTGGAAGATAGAGTTGATAAAGCGTCAGCAAACCTGTTGCTCTCTCTTAACAGATGCGTGAAGGTTAGTTTCTCAAACTTAGGAATCAGAACATCCAAGGTTTGGTGATAGATTTTCATCCTTTCTTCTTTAACCTTCCAATCTCCTTTCGCTTGAGACACAACCAGGTTCGAGTCCCCAATGACGTCCAACCATTTTGCTCCTAGTTCCAGGGCAGCTTCCAAGCTAGCGATACATGCCTCGTAGTCTACTTCATTGTTTGATACCTTGAACCGGAGTTTGAAAGCTAAGGGTATGTGGGAATTTTCGGGCGTTATCAGCAACACCCCTATCCCATACCCGTACCGGTTAGACGCTTCGTTAAAATACATAGTCCAAATCTCCTCTTCGACCTGTAGAATGGCCTCATCTAGGAACAGATACTCTACTGCTTCGTCTCCCTCCACTGGGTGATCAGCTAGGAACTCCGCTACCGCTCTCCCTTTCACAAACTGGCCAGTCATATACTTCAAATCAAATTTGGAGAAAAGAAGCAACCAACGGGCTAGCCTACCTGTAGACCGCCCAAACTCGCTCTGCGCGCCCCCCTTTTCAGAGAGGGCACAAATTTGGGTTCTAGCTACTACAGTTCGGACTCCTGTCACTGTTCTGAATGTAATCTCACAAAGTGCAATGTAAGACTGATAAATCACCAAAGAGTCCAAATCCGGCAAATTGTTTTGGAAAATCGATTTTAATCAAGAAGTGCCAAACATTGACTGCTTTGCCAGATTTCAGAGTCACCACCTAAATATTTTATTTTGGGAAATTTAGGAAACCCTGACTCATGCCTAAGGCCACGTGTCCGTCATCACCAAAGTTGTCTTGGCTCGGGAATTTGGGTACAAGGGGGGAAGGTCATAAAATGAGCACCCCCACTCGCCTGATCAAAGATCAGCCTCTACTAAGCATGATATGTTATTTTTGAAAACACGTGTGTTCTTATTCCGGTTATTAATCTAGAATTACTATGTGATGCGCGCAACATACAAGTATAGACTAAATCACTCAAATTGGAACAAAACATCTCATGTTTGTTTTTCTACAAGTGGTTTGAAGTTGCTACCCTCAAGTGGGCTAAAGTGCGGATTTGCCACCCTCAAGTGGGCTTAAAACATCATGATTCGCCACTTCAAGCGGGCTTAAAACACACATTTTAATGAATTGTTCCAATTCAAGTAATGAAGCCTTCATATACTAGCATTCATGCAGTTAATCAATTAAGCACATAGCGTCATGGCAAGCATGCTAAACATGGCAACACTTACACGCATGCAAGGATGCTAAAGCTTAAACACTTACAGTGTACTTCGAGCCAAAACAGAAGCTAGTTAGAAACAATGCATGATTCTAACTATGTTAAAATGCCTAATGCAACACATGCAAAAATGTAACTAAGTAGGCTCGGCTATCTAATATGGCATATGAATGCAACACTTTGATACACACATTCAAATCAAAATTGAAATACAATGCAGTTTGTATGATGCGCCGTGCCCGGTGCATGCAAGACAAATGAATGATGCACGCATTCATAGCATAAGTATGCTAATTGAAACATGCCCTAAAACTAACCATCAAAAGCTGGTAAATAAAAGGGAGAAAGACGTGGGGTTGGAAGACATTCACACACTCACGCACACTTATTACAACATTGTGCCCTCTCAACGGAGGGTCTGAATGAAAGCTAAGCTATTCTAAGCTAAGCTACTTAACTAATCTAATAAAACTAATTAGACTAATTATTGCAAACCAATAAAGAAATAGCTAAACAAAGCTACTTAATTATTACAACACTAAATTAATTAACAAATTAATTAAATTACAAATTCAAGCTAATTAACAAATAAAGCTTTAAACTAAGCTGCTCCAGCTTTGTTTGAAGATGTTGAACATGCATGCATGCATTCGGTTTCTCGCCCCGAAAAGCTCTCTGGTTGCTCTCTTGAGGCTCTGTTTGCAGGGTTTCCTCCAGAGGTTGCTGCTGAAACTTACCAAAACACTGCTGGGGAGTGCACCAGTGGCCTGCCAGCCATGAGGAGCTGCTGCCGACCCCCCTGCCGGCCAAGGATGTACACTGCCGGCCACAGATAAAAGGGTGCTGGCCAACAATGAAGAACTGCCGGCCACTGGTGTGTTGTAACACCAAGCTGCAACAGAGCACAAAACAAAGGAAATGGAGGGTCTCCCAAGGGTATGTACGTACTATGCCACTCCATATCACCTCAAAACATCAAGGGAGAGGTACCATTGGATCCAAGACCATCAATCAAGCATCTCAATACATGATGGCCAAAGATCCAACTTGCACAAATTCAATAAATGCAATGCAAACAAGACTCTAAATCCATTACCTCCTCATGGATGATCAAAGGCAATAGAGACAAAGGGGATTGGCTCACTTTCACCACTTCAAGTATGAAGTGGGCCAATCCACCTAGTGTTCAACATAACGTCCGGTTGAACATCGTGCAATGTAAACAACATGCTATGCTTGGCATGAAACACAAGACTCAAACATGTAAACAACACATGCATAACACGTTAAGGGACTAAAATGATGAAACTAGTGAAGGACATAACACTAGAGACATGCAATATAATGCTCAAATGATCATACCAGCTATGGACAGACCTAGAACATGGGAAATCAGTGGCCTAAACATGCTGAAACTCAAGCGCAAGAAGCAAGAAAATCATGCCCAACTTACGGCTCGCAAGCAAGTCACAAAGCTCAACTCTCAAACACAATGAAAGAGTGATATGTTTGAGAGTGAGACAATGATATATGCTTTGAATTTACATGCCAAATGATGCCATATCATGCAAACAACACAAGTATAGCATGCTAGGGTCCTTAGAACTCAAAGCTAGTCAAGGGCTTTACACAAGAGGCATGCAATACAATGCACAAACAACCAAACCAGCTCTGGACAAAGCTTAATCATGCTAAATCAGAGGCTACAACATGCTAGAATTGAAGCTCAAATAGCAAGAAATGCATACTCATGTATTGGCTCATAAACAAGGCATAAAGGCACAACTCTCAAAGCCATTGCAAGAGTGATTTTAGTGGAAGTATGGCAAAGATATAAGCTCTGAAATTACAAATCAAATGAAGCCGTAACATGCAAAGAGCTCAAATATGACATGCTAGGGGTCCCAAAGTGCAAGGCTAGCAAAGCCAAATACACTATAGCTTTGCAAAGCCAAACATGCATGACCAAAACAACTTAAATCATACCTCAAGCACGTTAAATCAAAGCCAAAAATGTTCTGGAGTAGAGCATACACATGCTAGATCAATAGACTAAAAGAACAAACATGCTAGGCTAGTGAACCAAAATTGCACTACAAGTGCAAGGAGCATGCAAGAGGAAACCAAACCAACACAAATTAGATTTATGACATGCTAAATAATGGCTAAAAACATGCTTGAACTAAGCAAATTCAAAGCACAAAGATATGCTACTTTGCAAGGCTACAAGTAGGATTACACTACAAGTATACGAAGCATGCAAGAGGTGACCAAGACAACCAAAAATAGAGTTATGGCAGGTCTGAAAAGTCACAAAAATATGCTTGAACAAAGCCACAAAGAAGTAGAAACACACGCTCATTTGATAGGCCAACAAGACAAGCAAGCAAGACAAGAGGAGAGGGGACCACCCTCTCCTATTTAGGACCTCAAAATAGGGTTTTTACAACTAAAAATTCCCTAGATTTCAGTGGTTAAAAGTCCATGAAAAGTTGTTTTGAAAGGCCTTGAAGCTCAAAAGGCTTTACAAGCCAAGAAGCAAAACGGAGAGACAACCCCTAGCCAAACAAGGCCTAAACCACCATTTTAGAACCTCAAAATTAGAGTTTTTTATGGTTCAAAACTAGCCCCAAAATAGTCCAAAACAATGGAAAAAAGGATGGTGAAGCAAGTGTGAAAGACAAGCTTAAAGGGTGAAAGTTTTACCTCTTGGAGGGAAGCACACTTTGAGGCACAAAACCAAATCAAAACCTCCTTAATGAGCTCCAAGAAGACCTTCTAGCAACGTCAGCCCAATGATCAACAACTCTTGTTAAGGGTTGATAGGTTGAAGATGATTGTATGCAAGCCTTCAAGCACAAATGCCCAAGAGAGAGTGAAATCTAGAGAGAATATTGAAGAGAGAGAGGCTCTCAAACTTCTTTCTCAATTGCTCTCCAAATGTTGTAACCCTTGATTATGAGATATAAGGCTTCATTATATAGCAAAAATGGAGAGCAAAATATCTGTCCAAAACTGTTTTCTGCAATCTGTGGCCGGCACTATACCACTGTTGGGATTTGACTCTCTCCTTGCCGAAGAAATCGACCCTTTGCCCTACACACCTTTCACCACCAAGTAAACCATCAGTAGCGGCCAAGTCTTAAGGGGTCAAAAATGGGTTGTCTACACTACCCGTAAGTGCTGGTTTCTCGAAGAGATATTTGATGGGATCTAATCTTGAAACCAGAATTACAAAGTAAGCTAACAGGTAGTGCCTCAACTTCCTGGTAGCCCATGCCAAGGCCAAACAAGCCTTTTCCAGCAGAGTATAACGGGTTTCATATTCCAACATCTTCTTTCTTAGGTAATAGATGGCCTTCTCCACCTTATCCTCGGATTGCTGTGCAAGCATGCAGCCCATAGTCGTGTCGGTTACTGACAGATACAAAATCAACGGCTTCCCCGGCTCTGGCGGTGACAACATGGGTGGGTTCTGTAGATACTACTTGATCTGCTCGAAAGCAACTTGGCATCAGTCATCCCATTGGAATTTCATCCTTTCTTCAAGAGACCAAATAGTGGTTCACAAGTCAAGGTTAATTTTGCAATAAACTGTCTTATGAATTGCACTTTACCTAGAAAGCCTTGCACCTCCTTCTCAGTCCTTGGTGGTGGCATTTCTAAGATGGCCTTAATCTTGGAGGGATCCACTTTGAGGCCCCTTTGTATGATCAAGAACCCAAGCATTTTCCCCACTGTAACACGAAAAGTACATTTATGAGGATTTAGTCGCAACCGATACTCTTTGATCCGTTGGAAAAAATTCTTCATGGTGGTGTAGTGGCCCTCTCTTTCCTTGGACTTGAAAATCATGTCGTCCACGTACACCTCAACCTCTTTGTGGATCATATCGTACAAGATAGTGGTCGCAGCCCATTGATAAATAGCCCCATCATTCTTCAAACCGAACGGCATCACCCTGTACCAGTAGGTTCCCCACGGCGTGGTGAAAGCAGTCTTTTCCCTATCCTCAGGTGCCATCAAGATCTGGTTGTACCAGAAAAATCAATCCATAAATGAGAGCAATTCATGCCCTGAGGTGAAGTCCACAAATTCGTCGATGTGCGGTAGAGGAAAGTCATCCTCCGAACTAGTTTTGTTCAGATCTCTAAAATCCACACACACCCGAATTCTTCCATCTTTCTTCAGCATCGAAACAATGTTGGCCAACTAAGTAGGATACTCAGATACTAACAGGAACCCTGCATCTATCTGCTTGGTGACCTCTTCCTTGATTTTGAAAGCCCAATCCAGGCGTATTCTCTGAAGTTTCTGCTTGACGGGTCGGGCCTCAGGGTCAAGAGGGATACGGTGTTGTACAATCTCAGTATCGATTCCAGGCATGTCTTCGTAGGACCACACGAAAACATCTTTCAAATCTTTTAATAAAGCGACTAAGCACTCGTGTTCCTCCAAAGACAACGTGGACCCGATCTGGACCAGACGCGGATCCCTCTCAGTACCAACATTAATTGAAATGATTTCATCAATCAAAGGTTTTACAAACCTCTCCTGCTCTCAATCAATCAAATGTTTCAAAACCGGAGGAATTTTTTCCTCGTCGTTTTCATCAAAGTTTTGAAAGTCCTGATTAAAAGTACTCAAAAGTAGCAGCGGTACCATTCTCTTTAACAATTTCCAGTTTGTCTGATTCTTCAGTTACAATCGACTCAAAAGAAAATGAAAAAGATGACCTGGACAAAACAACGGTATCCGGGTTATCAACCCCAGGAATACCAGACTCTGACTCAGAAGAACTAGAATCTGATTCTGACTCCACAGACTCTGTGGAATCAGATTCTGGTTCACTACCTGACTTAGAACTGCTAGAAAAAAGCCTGCCTCGTATTGCCAAACGAGGGATGATGCGATAGATGCATCTAGAATGCCAGAAGAAGGGCCCACAGCCAATTGATCTCTAATCATAGAAACAGAGAAGTCATTGCCAGAGCACCTCGGTGTGATCTGAGGATCCGAGAGAAGACAAGCCAGCGTTGCTCCTATCTCAAGTTTTGTGCCATTGGACTCATCCTCTATGCACTGTTCAGCCACAGCTGGTGGGTCAGTCTGCTCTTCTACAGTTTCATCTCCTTCCAACTGTAAGTCAAAAAAGATCTCAAAGTCGGGCAAACGCCGCTTCTCTGAATTCAGCCACGGCTCAGGAAAGCCGCAAAATGGGAAATTTTCTCCCTCCCGGACAAAGTGGCTGTTCAGGGTTCCTTGGATAGGCCTATGCACTAACTCATAGTGCTTTCCAGCTTCTATAGCCTTGGCTCTTCCCGCCATCTCTTTTCCCTTTCTCACCCAATCCTCTTTGGTAGGCGTGTAACCTAAACCAAAGGTATAAGGGTTGTGTGGCACTTTGGCCAATGCAGCGATGCCCTTCCAGCCGTTCCTTCCCAATCCCATCCCGGGTACATGTTGAAGCTTATTCATGAGGTAAACAGATTGCGCACTGACATACAGTCCCTCATCAACTGGTAGAATATCTTGCACTACCCGAGCCTCGGCCAAGGTGAACCCAGACTTGCCGTATGTAATTTCCAAGATCGGCGTAGTAACCTCCGACGGCAGATGTATGGAAGAGTTCCCAAAAACAATTGCTACCCCCTTCCCATGGGGGTACTTCAGCATCTGATGTAAAATGAAAGAGACAGCTCTTACTTGGTGCAGCCACGGCCGTCCAAGGAGTAAGTTGAAGGTGACTAGAGCATCCAAAACATGAAACTCGATGTCGTGTTGTGCCAGGCCAACCTGAGTTCTAATCCGCACTGTCCCCATCACTTCCCGACTAGTATTGTCATAAGCCTGGATCGACTGGGCAGTTGGTACGAAATCTGCGGGCTTCAACCCGACAGCATAGGCCGTACGCGATGGGCATACATTAATTGCAGATCCCGTATCAACCAAGACAGCTGGTATCCACTTATCCTTACACTCCACAAAGATGTATAATGGCTTGTTGTGCTCAGAGCCCTCATGCGGTAATTCTTTATCTGTGAAGGTCAAAGTCGGTGAAGTGCCACCTGGGAACACCAGTCCCACTAATTGCTCGGGGATTGTGTCAATAGAGAGCTTAGCCTTATCCATTGCTAATAGGACAGCTTGTCTATGCACCCGCGAGGCCATGAGCAATCCCCAGATGGAGATGTCTGCTTGAATCTTTTTCAGCTACTTCAATACAGCTTCCTCCTCTAGCAATTTGTCTTTCTGCTTCTCAGCTTCCTTGTCTATCCCTAATGCCTCCGGTTGGTCCAGGTGTGGGGCCTTGAAGTACCTCCCACTCCGAGTCATGCGGTCGACTTCTTCGGTGTACCACGTATCATTCGGGAGATTTTGTCCCCAGTCCTCATCTGTATGGGCCAGATGCAAATCATCGTCTTCCCACCATATTCCATTGGCAACCGACAAATAACTGTCCGATTCCACTGTAGTTGTTCCCGTGTTCATAACACATTCTGTCCCCACAGGGGCTTTGGCTTTTCTAGCCCTCTGATTAGTCTCGATCCTCTCTTGTTCGAACCGCTTCAGCGCGGCCTCTTGTTCTATGTCAGCTGTACAAATGCTGCTCAATTCCCAAGCAAAATTCTTCACACCGGTGCTCTCCTGCAACTTCCCTTTGTTATCGACTGTTCTGGCCATTGCAGACGTTCCTGTTTCTGACTGTCCCTGTTTCGGCTGAGACCCCTCATCAATATCTGGCTCATCACTAAGCCACCCTACATTATCTATTGATCTATTCAGGTCAAACCAGTTGATGCGCACATCCCCCAGATCCTGTTCGTCAAAAAATTACAGATTAGCGATGTCCTCCTCAAGCTTTGCTAAATCATCTAACCCCTAGCTCGGCCTGTCTTTACAGACTACGTTTACCTCTATCCCATCGGCAATTCCACCATCGGCTTGGCCTAATCAGATGGCGCTCTAAAGCGGAAAGGGTTGTATGCTTCCTCAATTAAGCTTGCAGAGCCCTCAAGCATACCCTCTCCTGTCACAGCCACCACCACAGGTTCAGGTTGGGATATAGACGTGCTCATCATGCACAAGTCTGTGCTTTCTATACTGAACAGCGCCAGCTTAGGCAAGTGGGAGGGAGTAATGTATATGCTGGGGTCGAACGGAACGGCCATTATTTGGATCAGGTTTACTTGCCTGGGTGGAGGAGGGGGTTGGTTATGTGGTGGGAGAGGGTTTGTAGTGACATTTGGCTTCTAAGGAGGCGCTATCACTTTGTTGTCAATGAGATCTTGAATCTCATGACGAAGTCTAAAGCACAAATCAGTAACATGCCCATACTGCTGATGGAAGGCACAATACTTGGCTGGGTTGTGTGTAGGAGGGAAGGGATTTGGTAATCGGCGTGGCTCTAGGGGCTTCAGATGCCCTCTTCTAATCAGGACCCTCAAGGACATAGACAGAGACATGTAAAGTGGGGTGAAAACCCTCTGGCCCCAGGGTGGGTACTTTGCAAGTTATGAGGTGGCCCTAGATGTGCCGGTAAAGGGTATGGCTATTTTCGGTGTGGTGGCGACCATACCAACGTCAGAGGTCCTCGCAGCTGCATTGCTACTCGTAGCTGCATTCGAACTGCATTTAAAGGCCCTCTTGGGCTGCTCTTTCTCCTGGTCTATCAGACCCTACTTCATAGCATCTTCTATCTGTACCCCTATCTCATGAAGATCAGCAAAGGTAACAAGGGGTAAGACGATCATCTTCTACAGCAGCTTCGGTTGCAGATTCTGCACGACTATCCTTATCTGGTGAGGATGGTGTCTTAAGGTCCTAAGAAGGAGAGGGCCATCCCCTCTCCTTGTTGCCTTCAATATTGGCCATTTTAGCCTCATGTGTGAGCACCATTTTTGAGTTCATGTTGGTCATGTCTTAAGTGTTATTTGTGCTTATTTTTCCATGATAAAGCACTGTTTTAACTTGGTTTAGACACACCATGCTTGTTATGCATACTTGTCTTGTAATGCCATGAATTGCCTTAACATGTGCCTAGCAATTAGACCACTATGCTTACTTGTTTTGGCTTAGCTTTGTGAGGTCTGTTTTTGGTCATTCGGGTCATCCATGCTTTTCTTTGTATAGTTACCATGTAATCCCCCTTGGCTTGCCTTGAGTTCTAGACCATTGTTGCATACTTAGCTTGCCTTGTTTACTTGGTTTTGCACCTTCTACAATATGATTTCAGAGCTTTCTATGCATGCCATGTATCCATGTTTATCCTCTTTTAAGTGTGCTTAAAAGTTGCTCTTTGGTGCCTAAGTGTTGGACTTTGTGTGCATGCATGCTTGTATGTGTTTTGGCCCTCATTTCCATGGCATTTGGCCACTGATTTGGGCCTATTTGAGAGTTGCCCATTTTGGTTCAAGACCATTCCCACATGTCATTGCATGCTCATCCATCTTGCATGCTTGTTAGTTTGCATAACTTGCATGCTTGCATGTTTACATTGCTTGTTCACATGCTCATATTGCATGCTTAGCTTCCATTCCTACGTTGCATAACATTAAGCATGCATCTCTTGCCTCTTGAATTGATTATGATGGAGGTTGGGGGGCATTGTTTGTTTTGTGCATTTCATTCCATATTAAAATTGCACACTTTGACTCTTTGGGTCATCACTCATTGAAATGCGCGATTGGTGGTCCGAGAATCGAGTACCATGCCCCTTTGAGTCATAAACATGATAAGGGGTGTGGTGGTGCACACATTTGCTTGAAATGCATTGCCATGCCTTGTTTTTCCCTCTGCTGTTGTCAAAACAGGTTCTACAGGAAGAATTGGCCGGTCGACTACATACAGTGCTGACCGACCATGTATTGCTGGCCGAGAGCCACACCAGTGGTCGATGACCACATCCCCTTAGCCGGTGGTCATTTACCTTGGCCGGTGGCACTCCACAGTGTGCAAAGAGCATACCTTGCGACTTGTGCAGTCTCCAGAGGAGCAGAGCATGGTAAACAGAGGCAGCTTGTGCATGGCAATGGATTTCTGGGCGAAGCCAATCCAAGCTTGCATGCATCCCTTTTCCCGAGGCCATTTTACTACTTTAAATAGCTTAATTAATTTGTTAATTAGTTAAGGGTTTGTAATATTTAATTAGCTTGTAGGTTAGTAAATTTGTATATTCTTTTGGACCCTCTGAGCGAGGGCAATTGTGTAATAAGTGTGCGTGAGTGTGTGCATGTCTTCCAACCCCACGTCTTTCTTCCCTTTTATTTACTAGCTTTCAATGGTTAGTCTAGGGCATGTTTCAATTAGTATACAGTATGATAGCATGTTTGCATCCATTCATTCGTTTTGCATGCACCGGGCTCGGCGCATCATTCTAACTGCATTTGTACTTCAATTCCAAATTGAATACGTGCTAGTTGTAGCATTTCACATGTCATTATAGATTAGCCGAGCCTATCTTAGTTGCATTTTGCATGTGTTGCATTAGCCATCTTAAACTAGGATCATGCATATGATTACTAACTAGTTTCTGTTTTGGCTCGGAGTACTCGGTAAGTTCTTATGCTTTAGCATCCTTGCATGCGTATGAGTGTTGCCATGACAGCATGCTTACCATGAGGCTATTTGCTTATGTGATATAACTGCTTGAATGCTTGCAGATGGAGGTTGAATTATCTAAATTGGAATAATGCATTGGAACTGTGAGTTTTAAGCCCACTTGAGGGTGGCAAAACCTGCATTTTAGCCCACTTGCGATTAGCAAACCATTTTCAAAACAAACATGCAATGTTTTGTTCCAATTTAGGCGATTTGGTCTATACTTGTTTGCTGTGCGCATAACATAATAATTCTAGGCTAATAACCGGAATAAGAACACATAATGCTTTCAAAACAAGATATCACGAGGCGTTCAGGGACGTTTACAGTAGGGTATGGATGTGGTTAATATTTCTGGGCGAAGGGACTTGGTTATGTACAGGAAGTGGGTTGGTTGTTACGTTTGGTTTGGAAGGTGGGGCGATGACTTTGTTGTCAATGAGATCCTGGATCTCATGACGTAGACGGTAGCACATGTTTGTGGGATGGCCATGTTGTTGGTGAAAGATACAATACTGGGTAGGGTCATGTTTAGGTAGCAATGGGTCTGGAAGTGGATGAGGATCAAAAGGCTCGAGATGCCCCTTTTACATTAACAGCTTGGGGGCATGGGTTTGGCTCATATGGCGGAGAGTAAAAACTCTTCCATTCCAGGGTGGATCGGTACTTTGTAGCAGTAGCAAAGGGATCAGCCATCTTGGCCATTGTGACGACATTGATGACATCTGCAAGCCACAGAATAGTGCTAATGCTAGCATTGGTATTCCGAGAGAACGACCTTCTTGTGAGTTCACTTGTTCTGTGGATGATACCCTTTTTGAATACACTCTCAATATGGACCCCAGCTCATGTAAGGAAACAAATGTGGACAACGGTGCCACTATCATTCTCTGCAACATGTCTGGCTCAAGGTTCTGGACCACTAGTCGGACTTGTTCCCTCTCGGCAGGCCTATTTGTCATTCGAGCTGCCTTAGCTCTCCACCGGGCGACAAAATCGATAAATGATTCTTTAGGGTTCTGGGTAGTAGCCTCCAGCTCACTAATGGTTACCTCTATCTGGGTGTTATATGAGTATTGATTGACAAACGCCTCAGATAGCTCCTCCCAATTCGGTTTTATAGAGTCCTCTAACTTAGCGTACTAGATGGCCTCCACATAAGACAGGGTTCTCCCAAACAATGAAAGTTTTTGTGCTCGAGACAAAGCCATGGGCCTCAATACATCTGAAAACAATCGAACATGCACGATTGGATCCCCACTCCCATCAAATCAATCGATGTGGGGCATCTTAAATTTCTCCGGTAATCTAACCGAAGCCTCAGTGTACCCATTTTCGATATCTGGAATGGAGTTGAAGCCCTGAGATTTCTTCAATGCTTTCTCCAATCTAGCAATCTTGACCAAGGCCGGATCAATTTCATTGATTTCGAAAGGAAAAATCCTTGGAGGAGGTTGAATCAGAGGACGATAAGTTGGAGTTGGGGGAAACATGTCCTGAGGATTTGGGACTAGTAGATTTTCTACTAGTGGGGGTAGATTCGAGTTTGGTTGAGTAGTAGGGATTGGGTGCACGGTTGATGCTGATGTCGCAAATGTACGCCGTAGGTCAGCAATGACTTCATCTAGTGCAGCCATCCTCTGGTTTACAGTGTCCATAGTCCTTTGGAAGGCAGTCATCATGGCAGCGAATTCCTCTGCGTTTTGTGATGTGTTTTGTGCCATTGCTAATCTAGGTGAACTAGATGCTGGTGAATTGATTAACTGAGAACAGGTAGGTGTTTGTGGAGTGCTTTGTACTGATGCTACTGACCGTCTGTTTCTTCTCCGTCGAGTGACTGAAGGAAGCGAGACTAACACGGGTTGACCACCAATAAGGTGTTGAGCTTTACACAGTCTACCAAAACGAGTCCACACAACTTGGGGAATATCAGGTATTTCTGAAGCTATGATGGTAAACTACCTAGTGAAAACAAAGAAAGAAAAATAAAATCAAAATCAGACAACACTTCGGCCCCAATTCACAACAGCCATAACAAATAGTTGAACTGCAATCCCCATTGAGCTTTATTCTCAAACCATCCTGTACAGTCTCACAATAAAAGCACATATCAAGTAAAAAGAACCAAAACACCCCTATGAGGGGGTAGGGTTACCCTGTCCTTGATTTTTGGAATGATCTAGGCTATACTAATTCAAACAACGAGTTTCACAACATCCTGCAAATTGGTGGCATCCTGTCCTAAGGAATAATCACTATAGCTTCACTATATGCAACTAGGTTGAATGCTTAAAAAGGTATCTCATCAAGAATACCTAATATACCTCTCACACCTAACACTGAGAAGTCAAAGGTGGATCAAATAGTACAGCGGTAATCCAGATCGAAGGGTTGTGTTTCCAACATGGCAGAGCCCATGACCGGTCAGCCTTTTGGCAAGCCTTTTAGGTGAGCCTCCAGCAAACCGTCCACGAATAGCAGTCGACAAACAGAGTGACTTAAAGTAACCATGCAAATGCAATGCAAAGAACATATAAGTGTAGATAAAAATTCATATCATGAGTTTCAAGTCAAGTTCTCTAAATCCCCAGCAGAGTCACCAGAAACTGTAGCCCGACTTTCCGCACTCCTTTCGGAAGACAAATAGCCCTACAGTTTAGACTCTACTTGTGGTTCTGAATCTGATTTCACAAGTGCAATGTGAAATAGTGAAAACACAAAAAGAGTCCAAATCTGTCAATTCTTTTTGGAAAATCAATGTTTGAATCAAATGCCAAAAATAAACTATTTTTCCAGATTACAAAGTCGACACCTAAATATTTTTGGAAAATTTAAGAAACCCGAGACTCATGCCAAAGGCCATTAGTCCGTCATCACCAAACTGTCTCAGCTCGGGAACTTAGGAACGAGAGGGAAAGGTCATGAATTGAGCACCCCACTCGCCCGATCGAAGATCGGCTTCTACTAATCATGATGTGTTTTTTATTTACATTATATGCTCTTGTTCTGATTTATTAGCTATTTTTACTATGTGATGCACACACAAGGTATAGACTAGTTTGCAAGATTTGGAATACTTGATTTCATGTTTTGTTTCGAAATTTTTTTGTGGATTTGCCACTTGAAAAAGTGGGCTAAAATGGACATTAATCAAGCCATCCCAATTCAAGTAACTAGCCTTCATCCATAGGCATTCAAACAATTATATCATTTAAGGAATTAGCCTCATGGTATTCATGCTTTGATATGGCAACATCCACATTCATCCAATATGCTAAAACTCAAAATAGCTCACCTAGTACTCTGAGCCAAAACAAATCAAAATAATTAGAAAAAAAATATTCATGTTCCTAACTAATGCAATATGAGTAATGCAATGCACACATTATGTGTTCAAGACATACGATTGCATTCAAGACATGCAAGAGAGCATATATTCAAGTAATGAGTTTCAACATTTGATATTGGGTTAGGATGATGAGTCGAACCTTGGATGTATGTAAGACAATGGATGTGAAGCATAAGAATGCTAATGAAACATGATGTCCTATACTAACCATCATAAGAAAGTAAGTAAAAGGAAGAAAGACGTGGGGTTGGAAGACATACACATTATCATAGCATCGCCCTCGTGCAAGAGAGTGCGAATCAAAGTCCAAAAGTCTGAATTAAATTAATTATTACAAAACCGAATGAATAAATAAGTGAGGCTAATTAACTAGCTAACTATGTTATTATAACAAGGATAGCCACGATAAATAAACTCGTTATTTAAGCTAATTAACTACAACAATTACAAAGGGACAATAATAATAATAATTACAACATTAGTAATTAATGAGACTAATTACAGTTAACAATATTGAATAAATTAATTACAATGATGGTCATGATGTAAGCGAGGATACGCAAGGGTTGCATGCATGCACATGTACAATGTTCGAGAACAACTTTGTGTGCCCTAGGCATGCTCTGTTTTACCTCAGCCACTGCCCTCTACTTTCTGTAAAAATACATTGCTGACCGAACATTGAGGACTGACCGGCCCTCAATGAAGCCTAGCCAGGCCTAAAGAAGGCCGGTCGTGCCTCAATTTTGTGCAAAACTCTATTTTGTGCAAAACTCTATTTTGTGTATTTAAATGAAAACAATGCAGACAGAGTGATTTGGACTCTATTCATCCCTCTCACACTTCTCTGTCATGGGAAAGCCTCGAGAGAAGGTTAGAATTGTTTCCAAAACCATCAATGAGCAAATTGATTTCTTGATGATTTCGATGCACAATTTTGGACAAAAATCAATAAATGAAATGAACAACAACCTCCCTTCCCTCCTATCATGGAGTGAACTCAAAGAGGGAGGGAGGGACGCTTCAAGATCCATCAAACCATCATGAATTGATGTTAGGCAACTCTTGACACAACAAATTTGACATAACGTTCGGCCGAACCCCAAGCAAGATAACTCATTTTCTTTATGTGAGTTGGTTCATTTTAAGCCAAATTCTTTGAGTCCACTAAGTGAGAAATATGTCAAACATTGAGTCCAAGGTGATTATTACGTCCACTAAGTGAGAAATATGTCAAACAGGAGGTGATTCTCAAAATGAAAAAGAGACTACATCGTTGGCAATGAACCTCTGTAGAAATTAAGCCATTAAGCGTAAATCGCTAGTTCACGTCTTGAATAACTGTCAACTGATTGAAACATCTCTCAAATGAAAGAGATGAATGGCAAGTTGATTATTAAAATGAGGTTCTTAACCATGGAAATAAATTGAAGAAAAGCCAAGAATAATGGACAACAACTATGTATGCAAACTTATGAGACAACAACTAAACTAAACGAAGCATGAATTATTTAAACAACTTAGAACAACCCTAAAACAGCCTTCAAGTGATGAAAAATAGTGGCTAAAGATACATGAAAAAGAGCCAAAAAGCTAAACAACAAAGAAAGGAATAAAGGCTAGTAAGCAAGAACAAGGAGGGGTGGCTAATCCCTTTACCTTTGAAACCTCAAAGCATGATTTTTTACTTTTTTTAAACTTTGAAAATCAGTGTAGAGAACAAAGAAAAAGAGTGCAAGAGTAAAGGTTTGAGCTATATGTAAAGGCATAGAAAGAGCAAACTCTTTCTACCCTTTTGGTAGCTCTTCAAACCCAAACTTAAACACTCTCAAGGGAGTAAGCTTTTTGTTTGTGACCAAACTAAGCTCCAACACACTCTCAAGCTTGAATTATGGTGCTCAAAGCTCAACCAGGGTTACTAGACTAAGGTATGAATGTGTGTATGGTGTATGGATATGAGTTCAAGGTGGTAGGTTAACTCAAAGTGTTGCTTGCACGAGAAGAAGGAGAAAAAAAAAAAGCTCTCAAGGTGGTATGTAAGCTTTCTTGAACTTCTTCAACCCTCAAAACAGAGGTGTATGGTTGTTTTTATAGAATTTGAGCCAGAAATATCATAAATATCTTCAAAAATGGACAACTGGCGGCCTCTCGCCTAGAACAGTGTTTCTCGCTACCAAGGCCCAACCAGCCCTCAATAGCGACAGTCGACTCTCAATGAAGCACGGTCGGGCCTCAATGAATTCCCCTGTTTTTTTATTTCATCCTCAACATAAGGTGGCACAAGGTGTAAAAGTGGATTTCTTGGGTATAATCAATGGGAATATGAGAGGTTTCGGGTTGTTTTGAAGCTTAAACAAGGCTCCTTCGTTGAGACCTAGAACCACGCACAATACCACTTTCATTATCCAGTGTACCAAACAAAACGCTCAGCCCTTGTGGGAGGTGAAAAATGGGGTGTCCATAGACGCTGATCTCTTCCAAGGAGTTGGAGACTATGCAGCCTTCATTAGGTCTCATTTCATGCCGCTCTTGACCGAAGTTCGCGCAAGGAAAGTTGTAGGTGTTGCTCGTGCGGCTGAGGTTGACATTGGAGAGGTTGCTCTTGCTGTTGCTCAGGTAGCCGATCTGCTAGTGATTCCAATCGCAATCCCATGCTGGCGGCCGAGTGGAACGGCCTATCAGATTTCGATCGATCCGCCAGAGGGGGAGCATGGATATGTCAAGGACCCTAATGTGCAGCAGGCATGCACTTTACCTCACAGTTTATATTTCACATTCCCGTTTCTGTATACTGATGTTCAAACTTATTTGCAAGTGCCATTGTAGTACTTGGACGGCCTCCTTGGATTGGTCGTTTCTCTAGTCCAAATGGTGCAGAGAAGGGAGACACTGCTTACCCTCCACGGTTACCCGGTATTCTACCTTTTCTCATGTACTGACTTGCACTGATTCATACTGTAACATGCCTGGGGGGTACCAGAGTGCGTTAAACAGTTCGAACCCTCTATTTCTTTGATCTAGTCTCACAAGTGCAATGTGAAACATAGATAAGAGTCCAGATTTGGCAACTTTTATTGAAAATCCATTTTATTGCAATTTTGTCAAAAATGGACTGCGTCATCAGATCTCATAGTCGCCACCTAATATTTATTTTGGAAAAAATAGGAAACACTATTCGTCATAACCAAGGATGCTTGGCTCAGAACCTTAGGTATGAAGGAAGAAGGTCATTAGCTAAGCACCCTCACTCACTCGATCAAAAGATTGGCCTTTACTAACCATGATATAAACTTTATTTTCTTATATGTTCATGTTCTGATTATTTAATTAATTCTCAAATTTTATTATGTGAAGCATACAAGTATAGACTAATTTTACAAGAATTGGAACATTTGATCTTATGTTATTTTGAAAATTGTTTCGAATATGTACCACTTGAAAAAATGATTGAATATGAAAATTACTCAAATGATTCCAATTCAAGCAATTAGCCTTCATCCACAGGCATTCAAGCAATTATAGCATTTAAGCAATTAGCCACATGGTAAGATGCTAAACATAATAAGAAAATTATGTACAAGCGGGATGCTAAAGCATAAAAACTTATATATTTACCGACGTCTCTCGAACAGCTACAAAACAAAGTTAGTAAAATATGCATGATTCCTAACTATGTAATATGACAAATGCAATACATGTGATATGCAATTACTAGGCTCGGCTACTAATATGGCATATGAAATGATTTGATCGCATGCGGTCTAAGCATGTATTCAAAGAAGTATTGAAACGACAATGTGAATTAGAATGATAAACCGAGCCTCGATGGATGCAATACAAATGAATGCAAACATGAAGCATGCTAAATTAAACATGATGTCCCTAAACTAACCATCATAAGCAGTGAAATAAAAGGGAGAAAGACGTGGGGTTGGAAGACATACACATTATTACAAGTTTGTTTGCCCTCACGCAGGAGGGTCTGAATGAACTAACTATCCTAGCTTGTTATTACAAATTGGAAGTAACGAATTAATTACACTCATTACTTAATTATAACTAATTAAACTAATTAATTACAACATGAAATAAAGTATTGATCGGTTGAACCGGCGCGCCGAAGATGATGATGGAAGAGACTATGACAGATATCCACTTCATTGTATTTCCTATGCTAAATGTCAAGGGAGAGATCTGATCCAAAGACATGTACGAAACATGATTATACAAGTGGTAGAAGACACTCTGGGCCACCACCCACCACATGAAACTCAGTCCAACTTAAGAGAGAGCAGTCTGCCAGCCAGCTGCCCACATTTGAGGGCCCTTCACAATAACGAGTCTCCTAACGCCAGGTATTGCAAGCCGCTCAATCACTTTGTGCAGAGGATCAGATCGCAAACACATCTGACATCTTTGTCCACTAAAGAAACCGTAAGGAGAACTTGCATACGCGTAAGGATAATTAGGCCTGCTGGGAGCTTCCCAAGCCAGTTCCTTTAAATCAAAGGGATTTCTAGATTCATCTGACATCTTGGATACTTTGTCACCATCACTAGGTCCAATTAAATTTGTAGAAGGAGGGTATTCACCTTTGTCATCAGATTCATTTCTTGCAGTACTAACATTTCCAGACTCTAATGTTGTTCAAATAAACTGAGAACCCCACCACTACTAGAGGAAGCTATATGAGATGAGTCAACACCCTTAGAAAAAGGGCTAGTGGAAAAGAAATATTCTTCGTATTCTATATGTGATCCTGCTGCATCAGATGGAACAAGTGTGCCCGGGTCCGCCATTAGATCAATAATGTATTCCCTTGCATCATCCGTCTTTACGAAGTTCATTGCTGCATCGTCAGAACCAGTATATTGCTTTTTTTTCACTAAGCGGCAAGGGATACCAATGCTATAAGCCAAGACCTTGAACAACAATTCACAGTGACGGGCCAATCCGATTGTCAATGAACCAAGAGGCAAAACCATGGTCCCAAGTTTTGCCTTCAAACTGTTGCTTAGATTTTTCCATGCTTTCAACGTGTTGTCTGGATCCCCAACTAGTCCCCCCATGTAATCAGAAACCAAAGCAGCAAGCTTTCTCACCAAATCACCGCCTAGAATATTTAGAAGTTCCGACCTTAATCGGACAGCAATCTCCATTGCCTTCTACTCAGGTTTTAACAGGTTCGCGTCAGCTGCCCGGTTGAAAATTGCTTCCCAGATGATGTTGTCTGACACCGGTGCTCCTTGCAGATCAACAAGGGATGGCATTGTTGATGGAGTGGACTCCATCAAGATGCCATAAACGTCATAAAAACCATCCAAAACTTTGTCATCGTAGCCAAGAGCATTGTAATTCTGTGAAGCACGGATAAATCAGTAGCGATATGCAACAACTTCTGCCTGAGTATTCTCAGAAGGACAGGAGCCAAACTAATCTGCTTAACAGGATCCTCTCTTGCACTCAACTCCAAAGCCAATTGTATTTGATACTCCTCCTCAATATCAGGATCCCTCGAATTGCTAGAACCTGAATCACGCATTGTGTCTTCCAAAGCAGCATCTAATCCACCACTACTAACTGAATCAGACGGATCCAATCTCTCCCTTTTCGATTAGTTACACTTCTCTTGCAGGTGCATACCAACAGCACCATCACAATTACCAAAATTTCAATACACCCTACCCCACCCGAAACTCCTGCCAATATTATCAAGTTTTTGTGGCTCTTTGGCGAAGGCTTACTTAGAGGAGATTTGTAACGACCTCAAAACGTGTATAAGGAATTACCTTTAATTACCTATGGGTTAATGTGCTTTAATGTGATTATATCTTTTGACCTGAAGCATTATCTGTTAAGTTACAACTTTAAAATTGAAATTACCGACCTTCATGGGTTCAGAAATCAAAATTTAGTACTTGGATATGTTAAGGGGAATTTTTAGAGTTACTTGGGAAAGTTAATTGGAAATTTATTTTGTCTGATTCGTTAAGGTGTGTTTGGGTGGTTAACTTTACACTGCAAATTGAAGGCCTTAGAGGCTTCAGAAACCAGAACATAGGACATATTTATGATTAACATAATTTTTAGAGTCATCTGGAAAGTTTAATTGAAATTTGATTTTATGCGATTCGTAAGGGTGCGTTTGGCTATCCCTAATTGTGATAAGCTTATGTGTGATATATATATATATATATATATAAATATGAGTTGGGGAACTCAAGATATTTGAGCCAAAAATATCTAAGGGAGAGAGAGAGAGAGAGAGAGAGAGAGAAAATGAGAGACAATTCTCTAAGAGAAGCTTAACATTCATGGTGGCTTTGAAGATGATTGAAGAGAATTGAAGAGAGAGGAAGAAGATCAACATGAAGCTTGGGAAAAATTGAAGAGATGAAGGGAAAAAACAAGGAATTTAGTTAAGGTATGTGGCTTTAACTATGGTCTTTGTAGATAATTCATCTACTACATGAAATCAAGGATTAACTTGGAAGTTTAATATGTAAACGAACAAGTGTGTTGGGTTATGAATGGGTTGGGTTGATTTCCTTAAATTTGCTTGAGTTGAGCCCAATCTTAAGGATGATTCATGAAATAACAAGGTTTGGTGTGAGAATCACCTGTGTAAGACAAATTTACATGATTTCGGTATATGTAAGGGAAGTTTGAATAGATAGAAAGAATGAGACTTGAAGTTTTAACTTTGAGCAAGATTGATGTAATTGAGATGAAATTCTATTTGAATGATGTTAGTTTGTTATGTTTTGGAAGGAATTCTATATGTTTTTGAGTGATTAGAGTTGGAAACCAAGCTTAGAAATGGAAAGAACAAGTGTTAGAGCAAACTACATTTTCGGATAGCAAAACTGACCTAGAGCCGCACGTACGGTGGGTCTTTCCGCACGTGCGACAATCCATTTCCAAATTCTCCTAAAAAAGCACGTGGTCCCGCACGTGCGGCCCAATTCCCGCACATGCAGCCAAGTTTCCCGCACGTACGGGACAGCCCTGTTCAACCAACTTCAAATATGCATATCTTTTGCATCCGGACTCCGTTTTAGGTGATTCTTGAGCCTAAATTCAAGCCCCGGAAGTCTAGTTTCCAATGGTGGTGGTGTCACTCCCAAATGCTAAGTACATAAATAGATATGTCCAAATTAGTGAAGATTGTCCACTTTCTGTCTACTGGTTTAATATCATTTCTTCTTCTAAACCATTTTCCTTTCGATTCTTCCTATTTTCCGAGACATGGATTATGACCTATTGAAGACTAATGAGTTTAGAACCACCATGGCTAATTGATTAAAGAATAAGAAAGAGATTGGTTTTATTCTCATATTATGCTCTGTGCATTGTGTTGTAGGTCGAGACGAGAACATCGTCCCATTGCTACCGGAAGCCCATCACTGTGAGTAATAGTAGTGTAATGTTCTGTTTCATTTACTGCTAATAGTTATCGATGGTGTTCTGTTATGCATAAGTAAGCTATGTTTCCTTATGGTGAATAACTGGAAAACTTATGTGTGTTATTGAGCAATGATATCCTTAAGGACTGAAGGTCGTTCTGCTATGCTAGTGATGGGCCCGAGGCCATTCAGTTATAAGCCACGGAGTGTGGACAACTCTAAGACTGAAGAAGGTGATGACATGTCGATGTCTCACCGACCCTAATATGATTCGAATCGATTACAATTCATGGCCAGAGGCCAAGGGAGGTAGTGTACATGTCAATGTTCTACCTACCCTCCAATGTGTGGACAGCTGTCGAGATGTGGGCCTGAGGCCGTTCTGTATAATATGTGGGCCTGAGGCCGTTCTATATAATATGTTGGGCCGGACGCCGTTTTGTGCATATATTGGGCCCAAGGCCGTTAAGGAAATGTTTACAGAACAAGATCAAACATGTGACTTATGTGCCTATATGTGTTGTAAATCATGTTTATTCATTTAAATCCCTTACCTACTATTATTCACTGAGCCTTGCTCAATCCGTTTTTATGTATATTTATGTAGGTGAGCCATCGGGGACTAACACTAGAATTATATTGAGGTCCGTCTCTTTGTTAAGCCGCCTAGGGTACGCCTCCGCGTTGAGGCCTTAATTTTGATTACTGGGAGTTATGTAATTTATGGAGTCTTATATAAGTGTGTGTGTGATATCTATATAAGTTTTGTGATTGTATACGTAAATATGGAAGTGTATTTAATGGTTCAATTTATTCATTTCGTCATGTATGCACAAGCTCAATGGACGTTATTTTTATATTGATATTTGTTTCCGCTTAAGGCCCTATATGTGAATAAGTATTCGTAAAATTTTGTTTTGAGGCCTATGTGCAGGCCAGTCATGGACCAAACTTTTAGGAGCGAGTTTGGATCAGGACAAGATTGAGTTGCCGGAGATTCACCACAGGCTAGTCTTTGCGTCCTTGAGCGAGAGAGGTCTCGTTCTCACTGTTACATGTATTCTCTCCATGGTTGAGATTTTGAGAGAGAGAGAGAGAGATAGTGCTACTTTTTTTTTTTTGGCTCAAATTCTCTATCCATTTTCCCTCTAAAAAAATATCACCCACCACCCTTTTTTCTCTCCAACCCAAAACACTCTCTAAAAATAATTTATCCTCCATCTTCAGCCAACCTCTCCAAACCCTATATCTGTCTCCCCCAAGTCTCCCGCCACCCTCTCTCTCTCTCTCTCTCTCTCTCTCTCTCTCTCTCTCTCTCTCTCTCTCAAATAAATAATTCTCCACCCAAAACCTTATCCTCCTTTTTTATCATTGTATTCTCCCGTATCCTCCACCATCAAAAATAATAATCAAATCCAATCCCACTTGTGCCACCACTTTGCTGAAATTCTATCTCACCCAATTAAAACAATAATAATCAAATCTAACTTGTGCCCCCCAGATTAATTTGAAGAGAGAGATATATTTGTTTTTTAACTCATCCTCCACCACCCATCTATCTTCTATATTATGTAATATATTAATATTCCACCAGCACAAACTTTGTATAATATATATATATATATATTATCTTTTATCATATATTAACACACACACACACACACACACACACATACACACACACACATATATATATATATATGTATATATGTAATAAGGGAAGATAGTTTTTGAAAATGTATAAAATGTATGTGAGATACATTTGATTTCAAAGGCTCAAATGAATTCTAATAAATATCAATGGTTCAAAAGAAGGTTTGGTTCAAAAGAAGCTTTGATTCCCGCCCAAACGCTCATCTCTCTCTCTCCCACTTCTGCCAAACACGTCTACAGACTTGAAAAGGAAGATCGACACCCACCTTCCTTGGTAGTTTTCCTAATTTTGAGTTCCGCTCATCGCCGCCATTGAAGAGGAAGATCGAACTCACCTCCTCGACACCCACCCTCCTCGGCTTCCTTTGAACTCGCACTCGCACCCCTCCCTCTTCGCTCGGCTCCCTTCAAACCCATCCTTCAGGTAATTTCAGTGTTTTTTAATTTTCTATTGTTATGAGGGATTTAGAGTTTGGGTACAATTTGAATCTACTTTTATGGAAAAATCAACCTTCAGGCACGGGATTTAGAGTTTTGGAAAATCAACCTACTTTGATTCCTTTGTCAAATCAAGAGTAACGAGCCCTTGATTTGAGTTGCTAATACAGTTTGAGGTTTTGTATATTCTATTGTTATGATGTATTTTAGAGTGTTGTTCTCATAATTTTGGATACAATTTTGCTATACATATGTTTATGCACACATATATATAAAAGCAAAACTACCCATTTTGATTCTTTTGTCAAATTACGAGTAACGAGCCGTTGATTTGAGTTGCTTACAGTTTGATGTTTTGTATATTCTGTTGTTATGAGCGATTTAGAGTGTCATTCTCATAATTTTGGATACAATTTTGTTGTACATATGTTTATACACACATATATGTATTTACTTCATTGTTCAAAAGCAAAAGCTACCCATTTTGATTCTTTTGTCATTCTCCTCAGTTCTGAAGACAGAGTCTCCTCAGGTCGGTCTCTCTTCCTCTTTTTTGGTATTTTCAGTTCTTTGTGGGTCATTTAATTTGGGGTTTATTTTTATTTCCTCCTTTTTTAGAATGCTTTATTAATTTGGGCTGCCATTCTTTCTCTCAATCTAGGTTTATTTCTTGTTCTTGAACTGGTTTGTCTATATGTTTGTGGTGAAGATCATCATTAAGTGTATGAACACCACTGCTTTGTCATGTGAACCAATTGTTTGACAAAATGATTATGAGAGAAAAAAAAAATACTGATACCAACATTTGAAAAATACTGATCATCATTAGTTGTTGCTTTTGAAAAGGTTTGCACATTGCATTGTTTCTTAAATATTAATCTCAAAAATTTCCTGATTGGAATTTGATTATGGCTGCAGGAGGATCGCCCGCTATTTGTCCAATTCTATGCAAATGATCCAAATACTTTGTTGGAAGCAGCACAAAGAGTGGAACATTGTTGTGATTATGTTGATATTAATCTGGGGTAATGTGTTTGTTCCTTCACCTCTAATTCAAACTTGCATGGTAATATGTACTTGATATTAAAAAATGCTGCAACTTGAGGGACCCCCAAAATATTGAATATTTGTTAGCAGTTGATGTTACATATTTGACGCATAGATGATTTTCCCTCCAGTTCCAACTGCCTTTGTTACTTGTGGTTCTCCTTAATGAAAAAAAAAGGTTCAAAATTCATTGGATAAATGTGTAAGAGATGCTTTTCATCGAACACAAGATCCAGGCTAGATTTCTACCTAACTTTGCTACTACTGACTTAGGAAGGAATTCCTAAACCATTATTGATGTTATGAAATACCGTCTTCAACCATGATTAAAAGATAATATTAAAAATAGAATAAACCATAAATAATTCCATTGAACTTTAGAACCAAATTATAAATGCTCAAGTGAGAAAAAAAAATACCGATACCTACATTTCTGCACTTTTTTAATTAGTTGCTACTTATGTGGTTATTGGGTTATACAAAATTTGTCATTGCATTGTTCTTCAAAACCTGCTCAATTGTATCTAATTGCATCTAAGGTCCAACCTTGAGCTTTTGATAGTTTGCTGAGCATCAATCCTAAGGTGGATTATTCTTGATTTTAGTGCTCCGTTTGTTTCAAGGGAAAACATTTTTTTGTATTTTCTGGCGTTGGGTTCGAAGAAAAATATAAGTTGACGGAGAAAATCTTACCAATGTTACTATACTACCACTGCCACAACCACTAATCCTACCACTAATATGACAACGGAAATTAGTTTGAAAGTCTCAACCATAGGAAAATGATTTGTACAGAAAACAATTTGGAATTTTTTTCCTGTAAAACGCTTTTTGTCGAAACAAATGGAGCGTAGAATTCAAATGGCACAATGGTCCAGACTTTATCCCAGTTTGTACCAGTCGCCTTTATTACTATTGGATGTAATATTTCCAATGGATGTAATATTTCTTCGTAGATTATGCATCTCTAAGTCACAATGATTTTTTGTGGTTGTATCATAAATGAAAGTTAGATATTACAAAATCTGATTACCATAACCAAATGTGTTTAGTTTGAAAATCCATTAGAATGCATATGCAACTCAGGGCTGATGCCCTGTATCCGAAGTATAATGGCCTCATCTCCTCCACTCCACCCACTTTATTTACAGAGTTTTTTAATGGGTTTTTCATATTGTTAGTCTTGTTATATATGCCAATCTATGTATTTTATCAAGTTTTTATGTATGCACTGTTTAGTTCCTCGAACATGTATGCATTCAGTTTCCAATATATTAAAATGGTTAAGATATTAAAAAAATTCAATGAAAACAAAAAAAATACTGAAAACGAAAAAGTAGAATTTTCTGAAAAGTGAATTCTAAAAACTGAAATCAAATAGAGTTATGAGCTGAAATTCTTGGAAAATAAGATTGACAGACTTTTTTATTTTTTAAAGCTTGAAGAGAGAATTTATTTGATTATATTATGTAAACCCTCCAAAATGAGTACTATTCATTCACAGTATAACATCTTCAGAAACTGAATCAAATAGTGAAATAAAGAATGCGTTACACCATGACTTGCTTTAGTTGCCTTCATTATAATGGCTGATACACTTCATTATTGCTTATAAAATGGTTGATGAAACAGATTTTATTTTGTTTTATTTTTTTGACATAAATTTATGTTTGGACTTTCTAAGTGATAAATGGTGAACTTCATAATACTTATGATTATAACGGATTTTAATTTTGGTTTTAATTTCATCGCTATAAAATTGTTGTGCTTCGATTTTAATTTCATCATTGATGGGTCTAAAATTATATAATGGAACAAACATTTTTCAGTTGAAGTACAACAGTTATGAACAATATCACTATTTTTGGTTAAGTAATTTTTTTTTCCTCCATATAAATTTTAGTATCTCTCTTATAATGTAAGGCCTATTTATTTATTTATTTATTTGTAATGTAAGTCCTATTTTCTTCTAGTAAATGCTTTTTCTCTCATACTTTATACGTGGATGGAGACTTACACTGAACCGTAATATTAAAAAAGAAATACCTTTTTTTCCTTATTTATGTGTATAAAGTTTACTTATCACTCTAAAGTTTTTGTATATATAGATTCAATTTCTTCAAGAAAGAAATGTTAATGTTGTTGTCTACGATGAGCGTGACCTTAATACTATTCGCTTTTGTGAGGTAGGCCTAAAAGTAACTTATTTTGGCATGAATTTTCCTCTCATTTTATAAATAATTTATAAATATATTCTACTTATTTTTTTTATAGGAAAATGCAAAGGAAAAGCACAAAAGCAATATCAAAGGAGACAGAAAATGTTATCTCTTCTGGCAAAGGAAGGAACATGCATATCCCGTAGTATGGTTTCTCAACATTTTAAAACGTTTGTTTTTCGAATATTTATTCATTTTTTTTTAATATAGATTTTTTAAAGAATTGCATAGTGTCTATTCAATTCTGTCGACTGATTGTGAAATATTTTTTTAAACCATGTTAAAGTAAGCTTTTTTACAAAATGCTAATGCATTTGTATGAACACTAATTTGAACCCATGTTGCATTTAAGAGAAGAAAACGAAAAATGAAAAGGAAATCATAGAATATAATTTTTTATTTTATTTTCCTTACAAGATGTTCTTAAGGAAAGAAGAAAAAGACAACAATCAAATTTAATATAACCATCAAGCAGAGGGAAGAGGAACATATAAAGCAGTACATGCTAATATTCACATTTTGCGTACCCAAAGATCTACTACCCACTGACCTCTAGGCATACACTTGGGTTTTTGGATTTAGAAACTTAGCAGGGATAGTAGAGGTCAACAGAATTTCACTCACTGATTAATCGAGATATGGGTTATGAATTACATTGTGCCTTCAGGCACAGGCATAAGCTACAGATCTTTCCAAACAAAAATTATGACAGATACATTTGGTATTAATCTAGATATGGATTATTCTATATAATAAGACACAATAGTTTTTGAAAATGTATAAAATGTATGAGAGATACATTTGGTATTAATGGTGCAGATCTTTCCAAACAAAAATAAACGGCTGAGATCAATTTTTTTCCCACCCGTCTCTCTATCTCCCCTCTTTCATCTCTGCCCAAATCCATCCTCTTTCATACGCTCTTCTCTCTCTATCTACCTCTCTTCTCTGCCTCTCCTCTCCATCTCTCGACTACCGACCACCTCTCATCGCCTCTTGCTGTCCTTTCTTCTCTCGACCACTGACTCTCTTTTCTCACCCTCCTCTTTTGCCATTTTTGGCGAAGGAATAAAAAAAAAGAGAGAGAGAAAGAGGAGGACATCGTCGTCCTGCCCAGTCGACGCTAACGCTGACGCCGACGCCGACGCTAACGCCGACGCCGACGCCCTGTCCCGTCACCGCTAACAACAAAGCTGTTCTTCGTAAGGTAAAAAGCCCAATAATAGATTTGAAATAAATAGTTGTGCCAGAGAAGATGTCGCAGGAAAGTTAGAAGCAACAACATATGTTGTTAACTGCTAAATTACAGAGAGAAGGATGAGAAGCATTTGTAATAATGCAAATTTTATGAGAAATTTGATTCCATGTGGGAAAAATATGAAACTTAGAGGAAATGGGTTATATTGGCATTCGGGAATTATTAGGAGTAATTTTAAACTTTATGACTTTAGAGATTTGAGTAAAAATTCAAGTAGTCCTCCAAAATTATAACTCATAGACCCTTAGTTAGTTTCCTTTTATTTAATTTGTTCTTTATTACTTTCTAATTTTTTCTTCATACATTAAATTCATTTATAGAGCTCCAAAATACATTACTTTTTGAGTTAAAAGTAAGTATAATATACTTCTCTTCCAGGTTTAAAGCTAAGTGATTAGATAAGACTAACACTTTGCTTAAAATACCTATAGAATGTAATCTAAATGTAGACCAAGACTAAGATTAGGTTCATTTCCAAACATGTTATTCCAAGTTTGGTCTTACAATGCTCAATTTGGGTCTAAATTGCTTCTCTAATAGTTATATCTAATACTTGAGATTGCATAAAACTTTCTTCATAAGGTATCAACATATATTTGAAATAAAAAGCCCCAATTTAGATTCAGTTTAAATGGATGTTTATTTCAGTTTGATTTTTGACATGGCTTTGATTTATGAAATGTTTGATTCTTTAATGAGAAATGGGAGCCAATTCATGAAATGGGTCCTAAATACTTTTGAGTTTCCAAAATACTGATTCTTTTTGTGTTTTTCTATTCTTTCGTTCTTTTTTTCTTTATTTGGGAGTGGGGATTGGTAAGCTGTGATAAAAAATAAATATAGTTTCAGCATTGCCTATTACTTTTTTGAGACCCTGTAAACAATTGTCCCCTTATTGTATGTTGTTCGTTTGTTGTTTTATCCATTTAATTTTATTGCATCAGTTTAGTCTTATAGTTTATTTAGTTTAAATTAAAATTTTGTTTTTGTTGTGGCAGGGGGTTGGCTGCTGCCCAAGAGCTAACCAAATGGATTCAAAAGGGGGTTGATTTGATATTTTGCTTATGGTCATATATTGCTTAACAAATATTCCAAATTTATTTAAGGTTGGAAGCAAAATGAATCTGAATGGGTGTAGGTGAAGATTGAAGAAGATGATGGAGTGTTACATACACAAAACTTATGGGACTAAACTGATATAATAAATGGGTTTAGAGTTCCAAGAAGAAAGAGTTGAAAAAAATAAAACCCAAGAAAAATATGGATTGATTTTTGTAAATTAATGTTTTTATGAGTCATTAATTTGTATCTGTGTTGTTGACAATGTGTTGTGTTTGTTGGTAGTGTTTGCACTGTGCAACCTATTATTATTGTGCAACAATGTTTGTGTTTAGTTTGAATTGGATGGTCTATGAAAAACCTTTTATTAGTGTGACAATGCGTGTATTTGTATTGAATTGGGTAGTCTCTTTTAATTTTCATATCTTTTCTGTATTTTACAGGTGGATGAAGACTAGAAGAAAATTGCAATGTTGGCTCCCTTTTTACAGGTCTACATTATTTTAACTTTTTTTCTTATCTCTTTAAAGATTTTGTATTTATTGTTGTGGGAGTTAAAATATTGCTAGAGATGTCTAAACTAAACGTGCACTTTGTCCATACTTTGTCTAAAATATTGAAAGAGTGGCAATCTCGAGTGAGCAACAAATTGTGCATACTTTGTTCAATTTGTTTGAAAAAATATGATAATGTCTGAAAGTACATTTCTCTTTCATCTTTATCCTAA